>JAKSZT010054022.1:335418-350278 GCA_026826555.1 Tolypeutes matacus | reverse complement strand
ACTAAAGTTCATGATTTATCTCAGGGTTCACTGTGCAGTGAAGTTTCACAGATTTTTTTTTTTTTTAATTTTCTTGTTACCATATATATATAATCTAACATTTCCCCTTACAATTACCTATTTAGATACATATTTCAGTGCTGTTAATTGAGTTCACAATATTGTGCTACCATTATTATCATTCATTAGCAAAACTTTTCTATCATTCAAAATAAGAACTCTGTACATTTTCAACCTTAACTTCCCATTTCCTATCCTCCTTTTTGGTAGCCTGTGTTTTAGATTCTTACTCTATGAGTTTGCTTATTATAATTGTTTCAAATCAGTGAGATCATACAATATTTGTCTTTTTGTTTCTGACTTATTTCACTCAACCTGATGTCTTCAAGTTTCATCCATGTTGCCTCACGTATCAAGCCTTCGTTCCTCTTCACAACTTAATATTTCATTGTATTGTAATTGTATACCATATTTTATTCATCCATTCATTGAATGATGGACACCGACCTTGTTTCCATCCTTTGACTGTGAATAATTATGCTTTGAACATCGATGTGCACACATCTGGTTGAATCCTTACTTTCAATTCTTTTTGGTATACCTATTATTTTTATTGCTTAGAAATATGGTAGTTCTATACATAGCTTTGGGAGTAATCACCAAACTGTCTTCCACAGAGGAGATCAACCATTTTACACTGCCACTAGTAATGAACGAGGGTTACTATTTCTCCACATACTGTCTAACACATGCTATTTTCTGTTTTATTTTATTTTTTTAGAAGCAGGCACTTAATGAGTGTGAAATGATACCTCATTGTGGTTTTGATTTGTATTTCCTTGTGGGTCAATGATGTTAAGTATCTTTTCATGTGCTTTCTGACCATTTGTATTTTTGTATATCTTTTTTGTTTTTCCAGGCAGTGGGAAAAGATGTATTTTTTTAAACATTTATTTTTAATTTTAAAAGAAGCTTAGATTACATAAATGTTACACAAATATTACAGGGATTCCCATGTTCCCCACTTCCCACACCTCCCACAACCTCCCACATAAACATCTTTCATTAGCGTGGCACATCAACTGCAGTGCATATACACATCCTGGGGCTTTGCCACTAAGCATGGACCATAGTTCACATTATAGACCACACTCTCGCACACAGTTCTGCATGTTATATGCTGATGTAAAATGGCCTATATCTGTTGTTGTAATGTTACTCAGGATAATTCCCAAGTCCAGAAAAAGCCTCTGTATTACAGCTGTTTTTCCCTCTCCCTGCCCTGAAAGTGTCCGGGGGTCACTGGCTCCACCTCACTGTTGTAATTTTTTCCATTGCTTGAATCACAATATGTCTACAACAGAATACCAGTAAGTCTACTCTAGTCCATAGCTCTTCTCCCAATCCTGAGGCATCTGTGATGGTGATGTGCACTCCATCTCCTAGTGAGAGGGGCATTATCCCAGGGATAAGATGGATGAGATTGTCCTGCCTGCAGCTGCAGACTCTCCATTCCCTGGAATGGCCATTGTCCATCATCATTTCCTCGCCAGGTGACTTGGGTGAGTCCATTGAGCTGTAGAGTAGGAGTTGTAGCTCCACCAGGATTCCAGGCACAGCTGGCACATGGGCAGGCCGGAGGCTCCAGACTCTGGAAGTACACCTACAAACTCCAGCAACACATAAAGGTTTGAATAGAAGGGACTGATAGACCATGTGCAGGGTGGACTTGTTTGAGTCCAACTCTGTCACTCCCATGAACACAGATTCCAAAGTATAGCCACTGATAAGGCGTCAATCTCTGGAGCTATCCCTCCTTACATAGGACCTGGGTATCTCCAGAGCCCTCAGGAGCCCCTCTGTGTGGAGTGATATCCACTTTGGTGTTCTATGAGATCCTACTGAGGTGTACATAAGCGTTACCTCTGGGATGACTTCCCAACTCTCTTTGAAGTCTCTTTGAAGAGATTTCTAGTCAAGCTTTTTGCCCATTTTTTAATTGGGTTTTCTGTTGCTACATTGGTTTATATATTTTGGATATCAAACTTTCATCGATACATGGTTTACATTTGTTTTCTCCCTTTCAGTTGATTGTCATATTATTTTCATAATAAAGTACATTGAGGCACAAAGTTTTTGAAATTTATTTTGATGATGTCACATTTATATATATTTTTTCTTTTTTTGCTTGTGCTTTGGGTGTAAAGTCTAAGAAACCATTGCCTAGTACAGGAAAGTGCTACACATCATCCAGGAGGGATGCAGACAGAGATACAAAGAGACCAAGGGAAAACCATGAATTGCTCATCCCTGTGGCTGGGAATATACCCCACCCTTAAGGCAAATAGCCTTGGTAAAACCTCTGGCTCACTGCAGCCAACTGAATGGGAAAGAACTTTCCCTGGGAGGAAGAGGAGTCCAATGGGTTGGGGAGAGTGGTTGCTTTTCAGTGAGTTTGGCCAGCTGAGTTCCCTTTAAATCTCAGAAAAGACCCCAACCAGCACTGAAGTGGCCCTAGCATTGAAGTGGCTGTCACACCCAACCACTCTGAGGGAGAGAAGAACCAGGTCAGTGAGGAGGCAGAAACAGGAGACTAACCAGCCTGGCTCTGACAAACTGTTGGTAGCCCAATTCGCCTGAGGAAACCAGGGCCAGAAGAGCCAGATAAGCTTTCTGAAGCCTCCTTAACTTGTGGAATGGTTGTTGTTCAGTGTAGGAATTCCTGCCTTGTGTAGAGTGAGGTCCCCGTTTCAATTCTCAGTACCTCTTAAGAGAAGGGATCCAGAGAGTGATCCACAGGGTTATCAGATGCCTGGCCTGCACCTTAAGACAGCGAACATATATATTGATTTTTTATTTGTTTTATTTTTTATCTGTTATTATTATTTTTTATCAGTTCTTTTTACTTTATTTTATTTGCTAAAACTAGGTACTTCACCTGTGGAGGTGAGGCTACTGGTGATAGATTGATGAGCGTCAGCAGCCTGAATACCTCCCAGGAGCCTAAGAGAGAAAGCTGTTATTTTTGGGTTGTTTTTTTTGTTGTTGTTATTATTTTGTTTCTTGTTTGTTTTTTCCCTTTCTTTGTTTCCTTTTTTCTTTTATTTATTTTTTCTACCTACTTTAATTCATTTATTTCCTTCATTTTTTCATTTTCTGTCTTCTGTTACTTTTCTTTCATTCCACCTCCTCCTGTTTGGTCTTCAGTCTCTCTCTCTCTCTCTCTCTCTCTCTAGTCTTCCCTTCTCATCTTTCTGACATTTTAATTTATTCTATTTTCTTCTCTATTTTGTTTCTTGTTTCATATTTTTCTATTCCACCTTTTTTATTCTTATTCCTTTATGTTTTTTATGTTTTGTTACTCATATTATTCATTTTCATAGCTCTTGTATAGCTACTTTTTTGTTATTATTACTATTATTCTTTTTCTCTTCTTATCTCTTTCCTTTTCTTAATCCTGATTTTTTTTTCAAGGGAACACTGACAACTGCAAGGATATTGAATAAGTGTAACTGAGTGTGAAAAAGAAACTCACAGGAAAAAAGCAACAAAATAAAACTCTAGATTTGAAAGAGGAGCTAACCAACTGAATAAGCCTATCAAGATAAACAGATGTCTAGACACCAACAAAAAATTACAAGCTATAATAAAAAAATAGGAAGACTTGGCCCAGTCTAATGAGCAAACTAAAAAACAGGAAGAGATGCAAAACATGAAACAAATAATCAAGGATGTCCAAAAAATATCTTCTGAATCAACTTAATGAAGTGAAGAAGAGATAAAGGATATTAAGAAGACACTGGGGGAACTTACAGAAGATGTTGTAAATGTATATTAAAAGATAATGGATCTGATGGTAATGAATGGCACAATGCAAGAAATGAAAATACACTGGAAGCTCATAACAGCAGATTTAAACAGGCAGAGAAAATAATCAGTGATGTCGAAGACATAACATCTGATAACAGATCGATAGAACAGACAAAGTACAAGCTAGAAAAAAATCCAGCAGGGACTCGTGGATTTGAATGACAACATTAAACACAAACATTTGCATTATAAGAATCCCAGAGGAAGAAGAAAATGGGAAGGGGGACAAAGAAGTGTTGATGAAATAATGGCTGAAAATTTCCCACTCTTTTAAGGGACATGGGCATACATGTCCAGGAAGCAGAGTACACCCAGTATAAATCCTAACAGGCCTTCCCCAAAAATATACTTATCAAAAGTTGAATTCTCAGACCAAAAAGAGAATACTGAAAGCAGCAAGAGAAAACACATCCATGACATACAAAGGAAGTTTGGTAAGTTAAAGTGTTAATTTCTCATCTGAATCCATGGAGGCAAGAGGGCAATGGTATTACAAATTTAAGGAGCTAAAAGAAAAGAAAATTCAGCCAAGAATTCTGTATCCAGCAAAGCTGGCTATCAAAAGTGAGTGAGATTTCAAAATACTCATAGATAAACAGAAATTAAGAGAGATTGTCAAGAAGAAATCTGTTCTTCAAGAAATACTAAAGGGCTTTCTGTAGTTTGAAAGAAAAAAAAAACAGGAGAGAAAGGGTTGGAGAAGAGTGTAGGAAGGAAGGCTATAGTTAAGAATAACTAAAAAGATTAAAAGAGAAATAAAAACAATATATGACATGTATAAACCTAAAGAAAATATGGCTTATATAAGTAATTCCTTGACAGCAAAACATTGAATGTTAATGGATTAAACTCTCCAATCAAGAGACAGAGATTGTCAAAATGGATAAGGAAATATGACCCATATATATGCTGTCTACAAGAAACCCACCTTAGACCCAGGGATGCAAGGTTGCTGAAAGAGAAGGATTGGAAAACAATTTTACATGCAAACAATAACCAAAAAAAGGGTGGTGGTACCTATGCTAATATCAGATGAAATAGACTTTAAATGCAAAACTATTGTAAGAGACAAAGACACTCTATTTTAATAAAAGGAATTATCTATCAAGAAGAAAGAACAACCATGAACATTTATGTATCTAACCAGGGCACCTCAAAATTTGTGAGGCAAGCACTGGAAACACTAAGTGGAGAAATAGATGCCTCTACATTTATAGTGGGGCACTTTAATATACCATTATCACCACTAGAAAGAAAATCTCAACAGAAAGTCAATAAAAGAACAGAGACCCTTAATAATACATTAGGGGATCTAGACCTAATAGACATATACAGAACATTACACCCCAATACACTTGGACACACATTCTTCTTGAGAGCACATGGGTCGTTCTCCATGATAGACCACATGCTAGGTCACAGACCAAATCTCAACAAATTCAGAAAGATTGAAATTATACAAAGTAATTTATCTGACCACAATGGAATGAAACTGGAAATCAGTAAGGGACAGATAACTAGATTAGGTATAAAGATACAGAAGTTAAACAAGACACACTTAGACAATCAGTGGGTCAAGGAGAAAATCACAAAAGAAATTGAAATTAATGAAAATGACAACACAATGTATCAAAACTTAAGGGATTCAGCTAAAGCTGTAGGGAGAGGGAAATTATAGCCATAAATGCCTATATTAAAAAAGAAGAGGGAAGCGGCTGTGGCTCAATCAGTAGGGCTCCCATTTACCATATGGGAGGGCCCGGGTTCGGTTCCCGGGGCCTCCTGGTGAAGGCAAGCCCGCCCGCAAGGCGTGGTTAGCTGACCCAGGGAGCACAAGCAGCAAGGGGGGGATAAATGAATAAATAAATAAAATCTTAAAAAAAAAAAAAAAAAAAGAGCGCTAAAATCAAAGACCTAACTGTACACTTGGAGGAATTGGAAAAAAAACAACAAACTAATCCCAAAGGAACTAGAAAGAAGGAAATAGCAAAGATTATAGTAGAGCTAAATGATATTGGAAACAAGAAAAAACTAGAAAAAATTAACAAAACAAAAAGCTGGTTCTTTGAGAAGATTAATAAAATTGACAAACCCTTAGCTAGACTCACAAAGAAAAAACAGTGAAGATGCAAATAAATAAAATGAGAAATGAGAAGGAAATATCACCACAGATCCCACAGAAATAAAGAGAATTATATGAGTATACTATGAAAAATTTTCTGCAAACAAAATGGATGACTTAGATGAAATGGAAAAAATTCTAGAAACACACAAGTAGTCTATACTGATGAAAGAAGGAATTGATGAACTCAACAGACCAATCACAAGAAATGAGATAAAATTTGTCACCAAAAACTTCCCAACAAAGAGGATCCTAAGACCAGATGACTTTACCAATCATTCTGGAAAAAACTAACACCAATCTTCCTTAGACTCTTCCAAAAATAGAAGTGGAGGGAACATTGCTTAACTCATTCTATGATACCAACATCACCCTAATTCCAAAGCCACATAAAGATGCCACAAGAGAGGAAAACTACAGACCAATCTCTCTAGTGAACCTGATGCTAAAATCCTCAACAAAATACTTGCTAATCTTATTCTAACAACACATCGAAAGAATTGTATGCCATGATCAAGTGGGTTTTTCCCAGGTGTGCAAGGATGGTTCAACATAAGTAAATGAATCAATGTCATATACCACATTAAAGACTGAAAGAAAAAAATCTCATAACCATATCTATTGATGCAGAAAAAGCATTCAACAAAGTACAGCAACCTTTCTTGACAAAAACACTTCAAAAGATAGGAGTAGAAGGAAACTTTCTCAACATGATAAAGGTTATATATGAAAACCCACAGCTAATACCATATTCAATGGCAAAATGCTAAAGTCTTTTCCCTCTAAGATCTGTAACAAGACAAGGATGCCCACTGTCACCACTCTTATTTCAAATTGTCTTAGAAGTACTTCCTTGAGCACTTAGAGAGGAAAATGATATAAAAAGCACCTGAATGGAAAAGGAATAAGTTAAAATTTCACTATTTGCAGATGACATGATTCTATACATAGAAAGCCCAAGAAATCTAGAACAAATCTTCTAGAGCTGATAATTTAGTTCAGTAAAATAACAGGATTTAAGATCAATAGGCAAAAATCAGTAGCATTTGTGTACACCAATAATGTGAAATCTGAAGAGGAAATCAAGAAAAAAATTCCATTTACAATAGCAACTAAAAGAATCAAATACATAGTATGAAACCATATCTAAAGATATAAAGGACTTATATGCAGAAAACCAAACAACATTTTTAAAGGAAATTTAAAAAGCCTTAATAAATGGAAGAATATACCCTATTCATGGATTGGAAAACTAAACAATATTATGATGTCTGTACTACCCAAATTGATTTATAGATTTAATGCATACAAAATCATTACAGTGATTTTTTTTATTGAATTGGAAAAGTTAATTATGAAATTCATTTGGAAGGGCAAGTGGCTCCACATAGCCAAAGACATATTGAAAAAGAAAAATGAAATTGAGAGAATCACACTACCTGACATTAAAACATACTTCAAGCTACAGTGGTCAAAACTGCATGGTATTAGCACAAGGATAGACGTACTGACCAATGGAACAGAACTAATAGTTCTGATATAGATCCTTGCATATATAGTAAAGTGATATTGACAGGGTCAACAAGCCCACTCAACTGAAAGAGGATGGCCTCTTCAACAAATGGTGCTTGGAGAACTGGATATAACTATTCAGAAGAATGAGAGGATCACCATCTCACACCCTATACAAAATATAACTCAAAATGGAACAAAAAACTAAATATAAGAGCCAAGACCATAAAGCTCCTAGAAGATAATGTAGGGAAGCATCTACAAGGTTTTGCCTTAGGAAATGGTTTCATAAACTTTACACGCAAAGTGCAAGCAATGAAAGAAAAAGCATAAATGGGACCTCTGAAAATTAAAAACATGTGTTTCTAAGGAGTTTGTCAAGAAATTGAAAAAGCAGCCTAATCAATGAGAGAAAATATCTGGTAACCATCTCTCTCATAAGGGCCTAGTATCCAGTATATCTAAAGAAATCCTACATCTGGGAAGTAAAATGACAAATAACCCATTAAAAGAAATGGGCAAGAGATTTGAATATATACTTCTCCATAGAAGCAATATAAACAGTTCAAAAGCACATTAAAGGATGCCCACCATCACAAACTATTAGGGAAATGCAAATTAAACTACAATGAGATACCATTTTACACCTATTAGACTAGTGGCTATTAAAAAAACTGAGGACTACAAGTGTTGGGGAGGATGTGGAGGAATGGGAACCTTTATCCACTGCTGGTGGGAATGTAGAATGGTGAAGGTTTTATGGAGGACAGGTTGATGGTTCCATTGGAAGCTAACTATAGAACTGCCATATGATCCAGCAATCCTACTGCTGAGTATATATTCAGAAGAGTTGAAAGCAGGGATATGAACAGATATATGCACACCAATGTTCTTCTTAATGGCATTATTCACTATTGCCAAAAGTTAGAAACAACGGAAATTTCCATCAACAGATGAATCAATAAACAAATTGTGGTATATACATACAATGGAATATTACTCAGCTGTAAGAAGAAATGCAGTATTAACACACAGGATAACATGGATGAATCTTGAAGACCTTATGTTGAGTGAAGCAAGCCAGGAACTGAAGAACAAATATTTCATGAACTCACTGATATGATTTAAGCAAATTGAGCAAACTCACAGAGCTAGAATGTGGAAGATATGTTTACAGGAGACAAAAAGGGAGTAGAGGGTGGTGAGCCAAATCCCATATGGTCAAATTCATTGATAAGGTGGAATTATATGGTTCAGCAGTGAATGGGTGTGAGAGTGGTGCAGTGATGTGATTGGGTTTGATGGTACTGGTTTGAGAGGGATTAAGTCGGGGGTTTGGTTGGACTATCCATGGAACTGGAGGTAGGGTTGGAGAAAGGAACAGGTGAACTCTCAGGATTTGCAGGTCTGTGGTTGAAACTATCATATTGGGAATGTTCTTTTAGCAAATATGGCAAGGGAGGGTTACTGGTGTAGGGTGTCAGTGTGGGGGGATATACAAGTTGAGAGAACCTGGGGCATGCTTCTGTGAAATATGTAAGTGTTCATTTTTTTCATAGTGTGTTATTTCAGTGGGTGGAGACCCACACAATAATCAAAGAAATTTAAACTCTTATCCTGGGAGTTTTGCTATGTTCTCAATTAGAGAAACAAGAATCCCTTGAGAACATAGGCAGTTCCTAATAAAAGAAAACAGACCACTAGGTCATGCCCTTAATAATATTTTAAGTAATTATCTACAAAAATTGAAACTTAGTGGTTAACATAGGTTCTGAAGGGAGGGGAAAGGAAGAATAGAATAGATGGAACATAGGGCATTTTTAGGGCATTAGAATTGTTCTGCATTATCTATAAAAGTGTAAGGTGCAAAATAATAAACCATAATGTAGTCCATTGGCCATGTTTATTAGTAGTGCTTCAATATTTGTACATCAATTATAGCAAATGTACCATCCACATGTTAAATATTATTAATTGTGATGAGTGCACAGGGGGACGTCTTTAGGTATATGGGAATCCCTTATATTTGCTATGTGAGTTTTCTGTAACCTAAAGCTTAATTGAAGATAAATTGAGAAAAAAATAAAGCACTCTGGGAATATACAAATGAGCATGTCACTGTGCATACAAGACAACAGATCTTATAGTGACAAAAGACACATCTTAAAATTTTTATATTATTTCAATTTTTTAATTATTTTTATTTTACTTGTAATTTTTCAAAATATTATTATTTCATTATCCTATTAATTCAACTTTGTTGGCTTCATTTTGAAGATGTTTTGGATCACAGAAGGGTCACAGCTGTGGTAGGGGAGGATCACTGGTGTGGTCTATCAGTGATGGAATATGTATGGGGAAGGATGAACTGGGGCACGTCTCTCAGGCATATGAATATACTCAAGTATTCATAGGGGTGTTGTCTCAGTGGGTGGAGACCCACACAATGACTGAAAGAACATTGAATTCTCATCCTGGATAGTTCTGATATATTCTATAATAAGATGGCAAGAATCTTCCAAGTACAAGGGCAGTGCCTAGTGAAGGAAGATAGACCTTTTCGCCAGGCCCTTGATATTGATGATTGTGTTTATAAACCTTTTCTTGGGAAATTGAAACTTAACCTAGTGTTATATATGCCCTAATAGTTACTTCCTTAAAGCTTCCTTGTTGCTCAAATATGGCCTCTTCCTAAGCATCTGAAACTAGCAGCTTCAGTTACGGTAACCACATGATTTAGTTTACGGTAACCCAACTGTCATCCTCCAAGATTCATCTGTTTTCTGCAAAGGCCAAATAGATTAATAGAATAGGAATGTGATGGAATCACCACCCCTGCATCCTTCAAGTCCTTGATGTGCCACTAATCTTCACATATATTGTGAATCCATTTCTGTACTCTGTTCAGTTCTATTGATCATGTTACATATCTTTTCAACAATACCACACTCACTTGTTTATTTTAGATATTTGATAAATTTTAAAATCAAATTGTATGAGATCTCTAACTTTATATTATGTATTCAATGTAATTTTGATTATCTTAGTCCTTTACATTTTATTTTAAATTATAAAACCACAATTTCAATTTCTGCACAAAAAAATGTTTACCTAAATTTTAATTGTGTTGCATTGATTCTGTAGATCAATTTGGGATTGCATTTAATGAATGGATCTATAGTTCCCTAATGGCTCCCTACAAATATCATATTTCTTTAGTTATTCATTTTCTTTCATTTCTGTAAACCAACATTACCTATCCACTAATTTAGACTGTCTTGGTTTTGGACCAACTCATCCATGTATTTTTCAAAATTACATTGAGAGTTTCCTATGTATACAACTAGGTATGGCATGACTTTTCATATATAAAAGGACACAAAATTACTTAGTTGCAGATTGCCACATAATTTATTTAAAATAATAACCACATAACTCCTAAAACCTAGTAACCACTTAATATGTGGTTGCAACCATCATAGCTTTCCTTCTTCCCAAGTTTAATGTTTGCAAATTTCTTCCTATGGATGTTTGTTATTTTATGTTTGCAGGCTACATGCGATTTGATCAAATGCTTTTGATTGAGTTTTTCATATTGTTCACTTTTTAAAAATTATATCTATTTGCCTCTATCTCCTCTTTAAGTGAAATGAGCTAAACATAACATGACCAGTTCAATAATCCTGAAATATTATTAACAGAAATAACTTTGGGCAATGCAGATGAAATGAAATGGCTAAGAGCCATATATATTATCCACCACTTTTCCAGCATGTTATACTGTTGTAGAGAATTCTGCAATGGGACATGATTTGCTGCAAAATATACCTTTATTGACAAATCAATATCTTGCACTTCAGAGAAGATAAGCAACTAAGGATTGTCAGAAAATTATGTTGTCAAGAGAATCAGGAGAGATTAAATAACATATACTACTATTTCACTAACATGTCCATAAGCAGAATGTAGTGACATAATATTGTTACTCACTGGATTTATTTTCAAGAATGACACTGAAAAGATATTTAGTGTCACATGACATCCATTTACATAACTTAAAGTATAAATACTTTGCTATACATTTAGAGCACAGGGTTGGACAGTTGAGTGTGATTAAAAGTGTCTTGAAAGCTAACTATCTCTAGGCATTCCATTGCATTATTCTCATGAAATAGGATTAATCACTTCAGACAGAGCAGTGAGGACTGATTCTTCAGGGGAGTGGAAACAGTTTTATTAGACACAACAAGGTTAAGCCCTTCAAGAAAAAGTTGGATGGCAGATTCCTCAGGGAAGACTGGAAGCTGGGTGACTGATTTCTCAAGGCAGAGCATTACAGGTTTATCTGACAATTCTCATTAGAATCTAATGATCTTGATTTAATGGCCAGGATATAGTGCCCAGTCATTTTGGTTTCTTGGGAAATTCATCCTAACCCTTCATTGGAGTTCCCAGATTACATAAAAAACCCTTTCAAATACATGACCTTTTCTTTCCTCACACTTCAATAAATGAGAAACAGCTTGATGGTATAAGGAATGATATCAAAAATCAAATAGTACTTATGGAAAATGTCATGATTTCATTCTTTTAGCAATACCTTTTAAAACAATTTATTATTGGTAATTGGGTGATATTTATTTCACAGTTATGTTAGATACTATATAAAAATTATATTAATGAAATGTTTGTGATTTCTTTTTTAAGTCTTTTTAAAAGCAATTTTTTGGAAACATATTCACAGACTATACAATCCATCTGAATTGTACATTGAATGGCTTTTTAGAGCAATGAATATGCTTGAAGTTTTATAGCAGTGATGAATATACAACCCTGTGATTATACCAAAAACCATGATACTTATTGACAGAAATATATCGCAAAAATACACACAAGTACATTGCAGGGATAATGAGAATATGAATAGAGAAACACATTATATTGTTAAGTCAAAAATTTTTTTTAAAAATTGAAAAACAATAATAATGGTGAAATATGTTGTAAAGTCCCAAACAGGCAATTTCTTGGTAAGAATTTACAGAAAGTAAACTAATTTTAAAAAACAACACTGCACTGCTTTTGTTTGCAAACAGTGTAGAACATTTTCTTCTGTCTTGTTCACCACTACTCCAGAAGGACTAATGAAAGAATACTATTGACAGGAAAGAGCAGAAAAATGTTTGGTATGAAGAGTTACCCTGTAAGACATGTTGAAAGGTGAATCTAACTTATCCCAATATGTCATGTTCTTAACTACTAGGCACAAAGAAACTAGAAATTAATGGTTTGGAAAATTCTGAGTATTCAGAACGTGAGGCTCTAAAGACTAGTGCTTCATGTGAGGGCTTAAATGAACATGGACCCAGTCAGCCATTTCAGTTCAAGTTCAAGTCAGGATCGGAAATACATTTATCCAGAAAGGATTGGGGAAGTTCTATTGTCTCACGGTTTGGACCCCTGTGAACTACACGCAAAATCAAGAGTTTTTATTTTGTGTATGTGAGATATATATGAATGGAACCACTGCCAGCCTGGACAAAAAGGGTCAGAAAAGGAACAGAGTGAAGGAAAAATAACTTTAAATGCAGAACCATGGAAGCTGAGGTATGGACTTATGACATTTCTCATGCTTAGAGAGCAGACATGCCCAGGTGTGTGAAAACATTGAATATGCCCCGGAGCTTAGAAAGGGCAGGCCTCTGCCCCATTATTCAGGAATAGTGTTACCACCCCAGGTTTCTCAAGCTGGCCACTAACCCAATGCTTGCTGAAGATGCATCCTTGAATTTGGCCACCTCCTTGATAACTGATAAGGGTTGACCTGAGAGCCTTTCCATCACACCAATATTTAAAGATGTTTAGATCTTCACATCACTGTTTGGGGATAGCATAGCCACTGCATAAGCCCTTGTTGCCATATTGTAAGGTGGCATTGCTGCTTCTTCAGACCAGAGGTAAAACATAATTCCATGGATGACTCTTAGATCTTGAAAGCTAATGGATATGCCATACAGGAATTTGTAATTTTGGGGGACTCATTACCTCTGTTTCCTTTCCAATTTCTCCTTGTGTGAATAGAAATGTTTATCTTATTCCTGACCCTCCTTAATATACTAGAAGTTGATAACTTGTTCTCTAATTGTCACAGGTCTACAGACTGACAGGAATTATTCCCCAGGACAGACAATACCTGTAAGTGAGTTTGCTGAAACTTATTACATAGCATTGTTACTGAATGAATTTTGGATTTTGAGATACTGTGATGGAATGAATATAAATTACATATGGAAAAAAAACATGTTTCCTTGAGGTCAGAGAGTGGGTTATGGTGGTTTGTAACTGCATGAAATCATCAAGTTCTTAAGGTTAATCCATTCCTATGGATTTAACCCTATTGTTGACATATTTATAACATGTATGTAGGACCCTTTGATTAGGTTACATCAGTTAAATCATGGCCCAGGGTGGAAATTAATCCTCTAACTGGAGTCCCTTATAAATAGGATGAATACAGAGAGAGAAAGAGGAAGCCAAAGAAGAAAAGCTGAAAGCATGGAAACCTGGAAGAGTAGGGAGAGACCAACAAATACCCCTATGTGCCTTGCCATGTGATAGAGGACTTCAGTAGATCTAATAGCTAGCCTTTGGGGAGAAATCATCTCCTGGTGGTGCCTTGATATGGACATGTTTTCTTTTTCTTGAAAACATAAGCTTGTAACTAAATTAATTCACACTTTTAAAAGCCAACCCATTTCATGATAACTGCTTCTGGCAGCTTAGCAAACTAAAACAGTAGTCATCCAGAAAAAGTTTTTCAATTACAATGTTCATAACATCATCATTAAATTTAATTCAATCTTGTGATATGAATGTGGTGGCTCACTTTTACAATTACAACCAATAAGGAAAGACATTTTATGCAATTGTAGCAAATATAGAACTAGTACTCAGATTTGTGCTTTCTACTATAACAGTTATGGATTTAAAAATACCTGCATTCATTTGTATATTTTTAAATTTATGTTAATGAAAATGAGAACAGTATGTAGAAAATGGATCAGAAATGAAATGGAAATTAATACATAAAGTGGCAGGTTTTTCAAAGCCTTATATAGCCAAGAAATGAATGATATAATTTCTTCCATTAATTTAAAAGTGAAATCCATTCACTTGGAGCCAACTTTTAGTCATTGCTGATAATATCAGCAATTGTGAATTTAATTTCCTTTTCTAGAATCCCTTTGATAGACTCCTTAATGTTTAATCACTTGCTCCATGTTCTGTTACACTCTCAGATCTGTCCAGTCCTCTGGACCTGCAGTTTGCATTCTTTGACTCAACAGAGTTAATATTTAT
>JAKSZT010054022.1:296892-324854 GCA_026826555.1 Tolypeutes matacus | reverse complement strand
TAATTTTATTCCTCTTTTGTATTTTTTAACTATACCATATTGTATTATATTGTTAGTGTTTCTCTGGAGATACGATTTGTATCCTTATTTTATTTTATTGTTCTTAATACTATTATGATTAGTTCTAAGTAAAAGTGGCAGCCAAAGACACTCCAGGGACAGTTTACCCCTGAATCTTTGAGAAACTCCAAAGTGTTCCTCAAAATTACAAAAAACATTTAAATAATTGCAGTAACTAGGTGATTCCTGAAACAAGAAAATGCAAATTAAAACAGGTAGAATAAGCTGGACTCTACCCTAACCCTTTCCTGGCTATTTGGATGGATCTGACCTCTTACTTTTAATTTTTTAATTTTTTTAAAATTTTAATTCTTAAAGAAGTTTGGATTATATAAATTTCACATAAAAAATATAAGAGATTCCACACACCATACCCCCTCCTCCTCCCACATTCTCCCACATCAACAACACCTTTTGTTTGTGGACACGTCAGCCACAATTGAAGAACAATCATTGAAGCATTGCTACCAGTCATGGACTACAGTCTACATTATAGTACACACTTTGCCTCACACAATTCTAAAAGCCTTAAAAAAATATATAATGGCTTGTATCTGTCATTGCAATGCCATTTAGGACAATTCCAATGTACCAAATATACCCCCATGCTACACCCATTCTTCTCCCTCCCTCCCTTCAGAATCCCCAGTGGTCACTGCCCCTACATCAATGATACAAGTTCTTTCATTGCTAAAATAATAATAAGTCTATAATAGAATACTAATGGAATAATGATAATTCTACATTAGCCCATTGGTCATTCCCCAATTCTGAAGACTTTGGAATGGCAATGCCCACCCTGACTCTGACTGAGAGGGGACCTAGATTTCATGGGGAGATGTATGGAACTGTCCTCCCTGCAGTTGTAAATATTCTCTGATTATTGGGATGGATGTTGTTCCTCATCATCCCTCTGCTAGCTCTCCTGGGCTATTCCAAAGACCTGGAGAGTAGGTGCTGCAACAGTGCTTAAACTTAGGGCCTAGGTGGCACATGCAGACCAAAGATTAAGTCCCTGGGACATATCATCAACAAGTATATTGCAATTAAACATTCAAATAAAAGAAGCAGAAGAGCCACACGCAAAAGAAACGACAAATGAGTCCAATTCTGATACATGGGGGAGGAATATTGTTCAATAGCAAGGCTCACTGAGAAAGCATTGAACCCCCAAGAAAATCCACCCTGCCTACAGTATCCAGATGTCTCCAGAGCCCCCAGTATTCCCACTGTTTGAGGAAATATTTACTGTGGCAGTCAACAAGACCCTGCTGAGATGTGCATAAGTTTAACCTCTAGAAAAACCTCCCAATACACCTTGAACTCTCCCAGCCATAAAGACTCATTTGTATTTTATATTTCCCCCTTTTGGTCAAGGTCTCTTTCCAGATGCATTGTTAGTTAGCACTTGGAAATAATCCCTCGGTGCCATGTAGGCCCACCTCCTAGATCCATGTCCCAGGCCAGGGAGGTGGGTGGCCACGGTGCATTTATATGGTGAGTTTGGCTAAGAAAGAGACCATATTTGAGCAACAAGGAAGTCTTCAGAAGGCAACTTCTAGGTAATACATAACAATATGCTAAGTTTCAATTTCACAAGTAAAGGTTTATGAGTACAATCATCAGTATCAAGGGCCTGGCATAATAGTCTGTCCTCCCTCACTAGGCATTGCCCATGTATTAGTGGGATTCTTGGCACTCTTTTAGGGACTGTATCAGGACTCCCTGGGATGGGAATTCAACATTCTTTAGGTTATTGTGTGGGTCTCCACCACCAAGACAATGCCCCAGGAACACATAAATATATTTATTAATTATTTTAATGCTCTTAATATTATTAGGATTGCTTCTAGGCAAAGGTGGCAGCATAAGACATTCCAGGGCCTGTTTCCTCACAGAATCTTTGAGAAACTCCGTAAAAGGACAAATTATCTTCATCAAAATTCCAGAAAACCATTAAATGATTGCATTAACAGAGGGAGTTCTGAATCAAGGAAGTTCAAATTGAAACTGGTAGAACAAGCTGAACTCTACCCTAACTCATCCCTGGTTGAGTATAGAGTGGGACTGAAATCTTATTGTATGTCCCTGACTCTGTTTTGGAGGGAGTACAGTAACCCCCAAAAGCATAGTGAAGTGCTTGTTAGTTGGTTCCAATCTATTGCAAAGGAGCCTGAAATAGTAATCCAGGAAGCCCAACTCTGTCTTGTTTTCCCATAACTTGCCCTGAAAGCAGAAAGAAGTTGCATGCAGACACCTAAGGCATTGTAAGTAACTATCAAATCAAAGTGGGCAGGGCAAATGATTCCTGGCTTTAAGACATATAATAATACACTGAAAATGCAGCATGGGACTATATCATAGGGACAGGGAAGGCATTCCAATTCCAGAAAACATAAATTTCTAAGGCCCTAAAACAAGCTCAGGACAAGCTTCAAAATCAGAAAGGAGAGGACCCTTCAATATTGTTTAAGGAGAATCTTTTTGATAGAAGAGCTAAACTCTTAAGGAGAGCACCAGCCAACAAAAGGCCATTTTTAAAGACAGTGAAAGGATTTTTATGCATTGGTTTTTTTAAAGCTTCTGACACACAATGATATAAATGGAATATAACTAGACGAATAAGTAGGGGTGTGTAGACGAGAGTGGAGTATCCACTAATCTTGTCACAATTCAAAGCCAATAGCATTTGCCACCAACCCTCTGGCTCATATGGGATCAGGCTTTCATGGTGGTGGTTGATTATTTTTAAATCTGAAAGGAAATGGTGATCATCTTCCTATCTACATTCTTCTCCAGCCTTCCTTCTCTTGTTTTTAGTTTTCAACCTCCCTTCAGTATTTCTGAAAGAGCAAGAAACTTGTTGACAATTTCCCTCAATTTCTGTTTATCTGTCAATATTTTGAACTCTCCCCCATTCATGAAAGACAATTTTGCTGAAAACAAAATACTTGCCTGCAAATTTTTTCATTCATATCCTTAAGTATGTCACATCACTGTCTTCTGATGTTCCTGGTTCACATGAGAAATTAGCAGTTGATCTTATCAAGTGTCCCTTATATGTGGTAGATTTATTTTCCCTGGCTGCTTTCAGGATTTGGTCTTTGTCTTGCATTTTTGACAATCTGGCAAGTATGTGTCTTGGGGTAGATATGCTAGGATTTATTGTGCTTGAAGCACACTGCACTTCCTGGACAAGTACTTCCATGTCCATCATAAGAGTTGGAAAATTTTAGCCATTATTTTCTCAAACACTTCTTCTGATCCTTCTCTTTTCTTCTTACTCTCTGGGTTATCCATAATGTGTACATTTATGAATTTCATGTTGTCATTCAATTCCCTGAGTCCCTGTTGAAGTTTTCCATTGCTTTGTCTATCTGTTTTACTATCTGTGCAATTTTAGATATCCCATTTTTGATGTCACTAATTCTTTCCTCAGACTTTAAATCTGCTGTTATGTGTTGCTAGTGTATTTTTCAAAAAGGAAATAAAAATAAAATATGACATATATGACCCTAAAGGGAAAATGGCAAAAGTTAGTACAACCTTTACAGTAATAACATTGAATGTTAATGGATTAAAATCTCCAATCAAGAGATTTTTTTGAATGGATAAGGAGATACGATCTATCTCTACACGGTCTATAAGAAATTCACCTTAGACACAGAGACACAAATATGTTGCAACTTAAAGATTAGTAAACAATTTTACACACTAATAGTAACCAAAAAGAGGCAAGAGTATCTATACTAATATTAGAAAAAAATAGGTTTTAGATGCAAACCTCTTATAAGAGACAAATAAGTACACTATATATTAATAAAAGGGTGAATATACCAAGAAGAAAGAACAATCATACATATTTAAGCCCCTAGCCAGGTTGCCCCACAATAGATGAAGCAAATACTGGCAAAACGAAGGGGACATAAAATCATCAGAGAGGGGATTTTATACACCATTATCACCCTTAGAGCATCTCAAAAGAGGATCAATAAAGAAACAGATATCTTGAATAATACATTAAAATAAGGAGAACTAATGAACATGTACAGAACAATACACCCGAAAACAACAGAATAAAAATCTTCTTGAATGCTCATGGATCATTCTCCCATATATACCAGTTTCTCGATCATAGAAGAAGTCTCAAAAATTTTATGAAGATTGAAATATTATAAATTTCTCTGACCATAAGGGAATGAAGCTGGAAACTAATAAATGCCAGGGAAACAGAGCAACCACAAATATATGGAAGTTAAACAATGCACAATGAATCAATCAGTGGGTCAAGGAAGAAATTGCCAGGGAAGTTAGTACCTACCTCAAAGCAAATGAAAATGAGAACACAACATATGAAAATTTATGGGATACAACTAAAGCACCATTGAGCTTAAATGCCTACATAAAAAAAAAGATGAAGGAGCTAAAATCAAAGACCTAACTGCATGCCTACAGGAACTAGAAGAAAAACAACTAATCCTAAAGCAAGTAGATAGAAGGGAATAAGAGAAAATAGAGCAGAATTAAATGAAACTGAGAATAAAAAACATTAGAAAGAATTAGCAATACCAAAAGTTGGTTCTTTGAGAAGATTAATAAAATTGACCAACCCTTAGCTAGATTAACAAAGAAAAAAGAGAGAACTTGCAAATAAATAAAATCAGAAATGAGAGAGGGTTTATCAACAATGAACCCACAGAAATAAAAGATTTAATAAGAGGATACTTCAAAAAAAGTTGTATACCAAAAAGATGGACAATTTATATGAAAAGCATGAATTTATAGGAACACACAAGCAACCTACATTGATGAAAGAAGAAATAGAACTCAACAGACCAATCATATATAGTGAGATTGAATTAGTCATCAAACTTTCCAACCAAGAAAACTAAGGACCAGATTGCTACACAGGTGAATTCTACCAATCATTCTGGAAAGAACTGACACTAATATAACTTAAACTCTTCCAAAAAATTTAAGTGGAGGTGTGGCAGTTTGAGATTATTTATGATAAAATTATCATAGAGAAAAGATGAAGTTTGTAAACTAATCTATTACTCTGGGTTTGATATCCTTTGATTATATTAAGTTTAGCTGAGGGGCCTTTTATTAGATTACCAGATAAAATTGTTAAAACACTCAGAAAATGAGGAATAGTTGGAAATTAAATCAAAATGATAAAGATCATATATAAAAATCCCACAGTTAATAACCTATTTAATGGTGAAAGTCTGAAAGCCTTCCCCCTGAGATCAGGGACAAAGCTAGGATGCCCACCATTACCAATGTTATTCAACCTTGGAAAAATGTTATAACCAGATTAATTAGGAAAGGAAAAGAAATAAAAGTTATCCAAATTGGATAGGAAGAAGTAAAACATTCCCTATCAGAAGATGACATTATCCTATACATAGAAAATTTTGAAAAATTCACAACAAAGGTAAAAACTAGTAAACTAATTCAACAATGTGGCAGAATAAAATATCAACATGAAATAATCAGTGACATTTAAATGGATTAGTAATATACAATCTTAAAAGGAAATCAAGGAAAGAATTCATTTGCAATAGCAACTGAAAAAAATCAAATATCTGGGATTTAATTTAGCAAAGGTTGCAAATTAGCAAAGGTTACACACAGAAAACTATAAAATGTTGTTGACAGTACTCAAATAAGACCAAAAAATAAAGTGGAAGGACATTCTGTGTTCCTGGATTGGAGGCCTAAATATTATGATGTCAATTCTCCCCAAAGAGATTTACACAGTCAACAAAATCCCAATCAAAAATTCATCTGTCACCTTTGCAAAAAAGCAGAAGCCACTCAAGAAATTTTTATAGAGGGGTAAAGGCTCTAATAGACAAAGACATTTTTAAAAACAAAGTTTTTGGAGCACTAACACTTCCTAATCAAAAATTATTACAAAGCTACAGTAACCAAAATTCATGATATTGTCACAAGGACTGACATACAGATAAAGGTTTTGAATTGGGAGTTCAGAAAGAAAGAAAAGGGTCAAAATTCTGTTCAGTGAGAAAGAATAATCTTTTCCAGAAATCATGCTGGGAAAACTGGATAGGTGTATGAAAAAGAATGAATGTTGACCTTTATATCTCACCATATACAAACAAAACAACTTAAAATTGATGAATTGATGATATATCTAAATATAAGAACCAAAACTTCAAAGTCTGCTGTTGATTTTATTATATAACTTTCAAAATAATAATAATAAAAAAACAAGTTGTTTTAATCATAACATATTCCTGTGGGTGTAAACCCATTTTAAATAGGACCTTTTGAAGATGCTACTTTTACTTAAAGTGTGGCCTACTGAATCAGTTTGGGGTGTAATTCAATTACTGGAGTCCTTCATAAGCAGAAGGAAATCGAGCCATAGAAAGAATGCCACAAAGGAACCTGGAAGTCAATGCAACCCACAGGAGAAAGAATAATGTCACTACCAAATGCACTGCAAAGTGACAGAAAATCAGAGGGTGAAGGATCGCTGGCAGCCAGCCCCAGAACACCATAGTCATCAGGAAGAAAACGTCACCTTGTTCATGCCTTGATTTTGTACTACTGCCAGTCTCAAAACCATGAGCCGTAATTCCCCAATTTTTTGAACCACCCTTTAATAGTATTTCTTTAACATCCAGGAAATTGAGACAAACTCTAAGAGGGAAACATAGGGAAACATTTTCAGGAATTGTGTTAGGCAATATTTTCTTAGCATTACAACAAAAGTACAGCAATAAAAGAATAGAAAGAAATAGGTAAATGGGACCTTATCAGAATTAAACCTTTGTGCATCATCGTACTTTATCATGAACATAAAACTGAACCTTCAGAATAGGATAAAATATTTGGAATTCATATATTTGATAAGAATTTATTATCCAGAGTATATAAAGAAATCCTAAAACTCGACAATAACAACAACAACAACAAGAAAAACTATCCAATTTAAAAATGGGCACAACTTGAATAGATTTTTCTCCAAAAAGATATATAATTGGCCAATAAACCCAGGATAAGGTGAGCAACGTCATTAACATTAGGGAAACACAAATCAAAAGCAAAAGAGGTAACTTTTACAGCCACTGGAATGTCTACTGTTAAATAATGAAAGTAACAAGTGTTGGAGAGGATGTGGAGAAATGGGAACAATTGTTCTTTGTTGGTGGGAATGTAAAATAGATGCTGTTTTCACTAGATATAGAATTTATTTAAGCAATCTAAAGCTTCTTTTAAAATATAGAAAAAAGCCTCAAGTTTTCTTGTAAGGGACTTTCCAAAGACATAGCTATGGTCTAAGAGAAAGAAGGTTAGGTGACAGGAATGGTAGCCGTGGGCATTTGACCCTCTTCTTCAGGTACCTTACTTATGCATTTAATGCCTGCTGAAGGCTTACATCATATAAGCCACTATCATTTTATGATAGAGTTGCACTACATTTCCACTCTAATGGTTTGGTGTGAGAGACAACACCCATTTATGATGGGCAGCTCAGGCTTCATGGAAATTAGGAGACTTGGCAGAATTCATACAGTATCTACTAAGGACAAAATATGTTTCTCAAAAAGAGAGTAATTATCTGCAGAGGATACAAGCTTTGCCCCAAATCCCATGTTTCTGCACTGTGTTGCTCATATAAAGGTTTCAGAAAGGCTACAAACAACATCCTCATGTGCCACTGGCACTGTACACAACATTTGATATGCTTGATCATTAGAACCCAAGTGGCAAAGCAGCTTGCACAGCACTCTGGGCCTATTAAATAGACTCTTCTTGTTCCAGTCCACACTCAAATAATAGCAGCATTTAGGTTAGTTGCTAAATGGGTCCTAGTGGCACACACAAAAGAGAAATATGCTAGCTTCAAAATGCTTAGAGACTGACTAGTCATTTTGCCTCTTTTTCGGTTTTAAGAGTAGCCGATTGAAAAGCTTATCCTTCATTTTAAAAGATATATGTAGACATTATCTTAGCAAATGGGTGCCTAGAAATTTCACTGAGGTGGCAGTTCCCTGAAGTTTCGTTGCATTTATTACCCTTCCTCTAACATGTAAATATCTTACCAATAAGTCTAGTGTAGTTTCTACTCAGACTCACTAGCTCCAAACAACATAATACCAATTTACTAGACCATTGTGCTGTCTTCTGGAAGGGTAATTTGTTCAAGTACCTGTAGAATAGATTATTTCATATGGCTGAAGCTTTCCTATATCCGTAAGAAAGGACGATGAAAATAAACTCATAAGTATTGTGATAAAAAAGGATTTGCCAAAGCCATAGCTGCATACCATGTATCTGGGAATGTTTTAATTTGTTCAAGAGATGTTACCATATCTGGAAGAGTGGCTGCAATTAGGCTAACCACATGGTTTAGTTTATGGCAATCCACTGTCATACTCCCAGTCGGTTTACTTCATAGACCAAATAGGTGAGTTGAATAGGAATGTGATGGAATCACCATCTCTCCATCCTTCAAGCCCTTGGTGTGCTACTAATTTTCACATTTATGTGTGAATCTGTTTCTGTATTCTGTTCACTTCCTTTGATCAAGTTATCTTTTCAACAGTACCACATTCACTTTTTTATTTTAGACCTTTGCTGAATCTTAAAATCAGATTATATGAGACCTATAAATTATTATACTTTTTAAAGTTATTTTGACTTAGTCTTTTGCATTTTCATTTAAATTATAAAATTAAAATATCAATTTCTACAAAAAAATGTTGCTTAAATTTTAATTGTTACATTAATTCTGTAGATGAATTTGAAATTCCTTTAATGACTAGAACTATTGCTCCCAAATGGATCCCTACTAATATTGTAATTCTTTAGTTCTTTACATTCTTCCATTTCCATAACCAACATTACCCTTCCACTTAATTAGAATGCCTTGGTGTTAGACAAAGTCATTCATGTATTTTTCAAAATTATCTTGAGAGTTTCCTATGTATACAGCTAGGTACTATTATAGTTCAACAATTAGTATAGGCATATTAAAAACAAAGACAAATCATATAAATTTCAAAACATAATATATATTACATTATAGCATATATCTTTAGGGAATTTTTGTGGAATTAAAGATGATGTATTTCTAGCAATGAAAAACTGGATTTCAAGAAATTTAATTCATTAATGTATTTCCAATACCTAATAAGTATTTGATCTTAGAAAGTTTACGAGAAAACTAATCATTTGACCACTTTTCCAATCTGATGCCATATGGTTTTTCCACAGAGCGATCCTTTTTTATTAAAAGCCAAACTATTCTCTTGTAGTCATTTTAACATATGGATTGTTGTCCCAGAAACTTTCATTTATTAATTATGGGGGTAAAACATCTCATCTTGTTGCTGTTCTGTAATAGATGAGTATTATTGTTTTCTCTATTGCTTCCCCTGTGGACTCCAGGAAGAAATATATAAACTAGTATAATTATCCAAATGCATAATATTCACAGCGTTTTATAATTGAATTGTCAGTTCTGCTCTAGAAGTAAGAAGAATAGTTTTTTGTCACTTACATAATATTTTAGAAACTATAAACCTGAGTCTCAGACTAGATGATGAGCTTTAACATCTAAATTTTAAATAGAGTGTTCTGATTTACTCAGAGTTGTATTACAATTGAACCACAATCCTCCCAGGGAACATGGCTAGGAAAATAGGAAGTTATCTCTTCCTTAGGTCAAAACTTAGGTTTATTAGGTCAATAGATTTGCAAATCAGAAATATGCTTCAATTTTCTTAACAGAAAATAAAGCAATTGGGGCAATATAAATAAGGGTCTATAATTAATTATTATGGAAATTATTTAAGACAAAGAAAATGACTTTACAATCATCCATTGGTTATATGTCACTTTCAGATCATAATTTATTTTTTAGGATAGAGGATTATAAATGCATTTTAAATTTTAATTACTAGTTAGATATCTAGAAACCATTTTATTTTCTTATTACTTTTATAATATCATTGTATTTTAAGTTTGATGGCATTTTTAATAGAATTCAAATATTTGAAAATAGAGATTGCAATATTTCTAGGTGGTAATGATTCCAGAATTATGCATAAAACAATGAAATTTTATATATGGTTGGGTGACTTAGTGTGTGGAGTCAGAGAAATCTGAGCTTGAATCCTGGCTCTGCTGATAGGTAGCCATGGGACCTTGATAAAATTATATATCTAGCTTGACATAACTTTTCATTTATAAAGGGACACAAAATTATTTAGTCTTCTGATTGCTACATAGTTTATATAAAATGATATACACATAATTCCTAACCTCTAGTAACCACTTAATATGTGGTAGTAGCTATCATAGCTGCTCAAGTTTAATGTTTGCAAATTTCTTCCCTTGGATGTTTATTTTATGTTTTCAGGTTATTATGATTTGAGCAAATGCTTTTATTTTCTTTTTCCATATGATCATGCTTTTTTTTAAAAAAAATTCTATCTGCCTCAATCTTCTCTTTAAGTGAAACAAGCTAAACATAACATGACCAGTTCAACAATCCTGAAATATTAGTAAAAGGAATACATTTGTGCAGAGGAGATTGGATGAAATGTAAGCATCATACATATTGCCCACCACACTTCCAGCTTGCTTATAAAGTTGTTGAGAATTCTATAGTGGGACATAGTTTGCTACAAAATATACCTTCATTTGTGAATCAACTTCTTGCTCTTCAGAGAAGTAAAGTGTCTAAAGATTGTCAGAAATTTATATTGTCAAGAGAATCAGGAGAATTTAAATAAAGCATACTATTGTTACATTGACACATCCATAAACAAAATGTGGTGACAGAGATGAAGCATTTCAGAATATTGGTACTCACTGGATCTATTCTTAATAGAATGATAATGAATAAGTATATAGTGTCATATAACAGACATGTGCAACTTAAAGAATAACTATTTTGCTTCTTATTGAGGGAACAGGGAGAATAGTTGAAGAGTTTGATTCGATGTGTTTTGAAGGCACACTACTTCAGGGCATTCCATTGTAGTTTCCTCTTGTGAAACAGGATTAATCTCTTCAGACAGAGTAGTGAGGGTTGTTTCCTCAGGGGAGGTGGTAGCAGTTTTCATAGGCGCATCAGGGTTATTCCATTCAAGTAGAGGTTGGATGGCAGATTCCTCAGTGTAAACTGGAAGTTTGGTTGCTCAGGGAGGACTGGAGGCTGAGTGGCTGATTTCTCAGGGAGAACATTACATGTTTATATGACAACTCTGATTAGAATCTAATGAAACTGATTGGATAGCCAGTTTATGGTGTCCAGTTGTTTGATATCCTGGGAAATTCATCATAAACCTTCATTGGCATTTCCAGCTTTTGGCCTGCACCAAAGAATTTGGACTTAACCATCCCCAAATTCACATGACAAAATTCCAATAAAAAATTCATTATATATATATCCTGTCATTTCTAAAACATGACCTTTTCTTTCTTCACACATTACTAAATGAAGAACAGCCTGATGGTATAAGAAAGGTTATTAGAAGTTAAATAGTACTTGTGGAAAATGAAATTGATTTCACTTTTTAGCAATACCTTTTAAAACAATTTTATTAATGGTAATTGGGTGATATTTATTTCATAATTATTTTAGATAATACATAAGCAATTATAATATATTAATGAAATGGCCATGATTTCTTTTTTAAAAAATTTTAAAGCAATTATATTGAAACATATTCACGGACTATACATCTTATCTGAATTGTACATTGAATGGCTTTTTGGAGTAATAAAAATGCTTGAATTTTTATTGCAGTGATGAATGTACAACTCTATGATTATACCAAAAACCACGATTCTTATTGACAGAATTATATCTCAAAAATACACACAAAAAATAAAAATAAAAAATACACACAAAAACATTGCAGGGATAAAGAGAATATGAATAGAGAAACACTTTATATTGTTATTAAGTGAAAATTAAAAAAAAAAAAAAAAAAACAGTAATAATGGTAAAACACACTACAAAACCCCAAATAAGCAATTTATTGACATGTATTTAAAGAAAGTAAACTGATATATATATAAAAGACATATCACTGCTTTTGTATGCAAACAATGTAGGCCTACCTCCAGAACAGTTTTTGCTGCCTTGTTCACCATTTTCCTGAAAGACTAAAGAAGGATTTCATTAGCAGGAAAGAGCAAAAACTTGTTTGGTATAAGGGTTGCCCTGTAAGACAGGTTGGAATGTGAGTCTAACATCCCAATTTGTAGTTGTGGTGGTTTGGAATTATATGTACCCCAGAAAATCATGTTCTTAACTCCTAGGCACAAGGAAACCAGAAATCGACGGTTAAGAATACTCTGAGTTTTCAGAAAAGTGAGACACAAGAGAATAGTACTCCATGAAAGGCTTTAAATGAATATGGAAACTGCTAGCCATTTCAGTGGAAGTCAGGACTGGAAATGCATATATCTAGAAAGGATTGTGTAAAGTTCTATTGCTTTATGATTTGGAGCCCTAGGAACTACATGCAAATTCAACAAGTTTCTGTGAAATCTGTATGAATGGAACCACTGACAGCCTGGACTAAAAGAGTCAGAAAATGAACAGAGTGAAGGAAAAATGTCTTCAAAGGCAGAAAGAATCATGGAAGCTGAGGTCCAGACTGATGACATTTGATCAGACCAAGAGAGCAGATCCACACATGTATGTGAAAAGGATGGATATGTTCCAGAGCTTGGACAGGGCATGCTTCCTGCCCCATCATTCAAAAAGTGTGTTACCACCCCAGGTTTCTCAAGCTGGTCAAAACACCAATGCTTGGCAAAGGTAGATCCTAGAGTGAAACAGCCACCCTGATACTTGAAAAGGGTGGAGCTGAGTGCCTGGCCATCATACCAATGCTTAAAGTTATTTAGGCCTACACACCAGTGTTTGGGGAGAGCATGGCCACTGTAAAAGCCCTTGTTGCAATGTTGTAAGGTGGGGAGACAGCTTCTTTATACCAGTGGGGAAAACACTATTCCATGGATGATTATTAAATCTTGAAAGCTAGTGGATATGCTATACAGGGATTTGTAATTTTTTGGGACCCATTATCTCTGTTTCCTTTCCAATTTCTCTGAAGGGGAATGGAAATGTGTATCCTATGCCTGAATCTACTTAGAATGTTAGAAATATATAACTTGTTCTCTAAGTTTCAAAGGTCCACAGACTGGCAGGAATTACAGAAATTGTGCCCTAGGACAAATAACACCTGTAACTGATTTTGATGAATCTTTGTACATTGCTGTAGCAGTTTGATATTATTTATGAATTCCAAAAAGAGATATGTTTCTAAAATGGTCTGTTCCTCTGGGTGTAATACCCCCTCTGATTGTATTAGATTCAGCTGCTATGTCTTTGATTAAAATAAATCAAGAAGGGCTTTGATACAACCACATCATTAGGACATGCAGGGTTGACTCCCCACCCCCTTGGTGGGCTTTATAAATGGGCAGTCAATCAAGAACACAGAAGTAGACACACAGAAATGAACTGGAAATTATTACTTAAATTGGCAGATTTTTTGAAAACTCATATAGCCAACAAATGAATGACACAATTTCTTCCATTATTTTACACAGGGAAATTCATCCACTTGGACCAAACTTTTTGTCATTGTTGATCATATCAATGCCATGGATTTCATTATGCCCTACTAGGAACAAGAAGGACTGTATTCTTATAAGATATTGACATAACCACTATACTAATTGTCTTGATCTCTTATACTTTCAGTCTCTTGGCCATTCTGAATATTTATTCTGCTGAAAGTAGGCATAAAGTATTTTCAACTTTGGCTCTAACCTGACTCATTTGTCAATTTATCCTGGGGAAATCCTTTTCCCAGGATGTATGTGAGGTCAAGTTATAGCTAGGCTTTAGACCATGATATGCTATTGTCTACACAGATGTGATTCCCATGCTAAACCCATCATCTCTAGTTTGAGGAACAAGATGTTAGAGACACAATGAAAAAAAATTTTTGAGATAAATTGTTTCATATATAAATACAATTTTAGCATTGAGTAAAACTCAAAAGAATGTTAGCTATCAACCCATACATCTATAGTCAAAAAATAGGGAAGGATATCTTATTTCTACTTAGTAGATTTTCCATTTATTGTAATACTTCTAAAGTAAACATTATCCTATCTGCCAATGCAGCATTTTACATATATTTTTATTTTGTCATCCATATGCATATAATTATGTTCAAACTGATTCATATTAAATATTCATTAACATATATTGACACTGTTAGATATTATGTAATTTGATTTTCATTTAATTACAGAAGATGTCCTCAAATGATGAAGCCTTGAAATAACCTCACATGATTTATAGTAAATCCTCAACACTCATTATGAAGCTAATTTCTCATTCGGGAACTTTGAAGGATTCCCTAACTTTTGCCCACATGCTCCATGTTCCCTTAAACTCAGAACTGTCCAGCCATCTGGACATGCCATTTGCACTCTTTGACAATATAATTAATATTTATCCCATTATTTACTTCCCAGTTTACAATTACAGAAATTTATGAGTTTAATTCTGAAACTCACATAGATATAGTGAGATAATATGGAAATATCTATTGAGTGTATAATTAAGGCTCAAGGAAAACAAAATACTATTCAAAGAATAACTTACAACTGACTACTAGGTACATTTGGGCCACAATTTGAAAACCTTGCTAGCTTATCTTTGGGAGGTTTTTTTTTTTTTTTTAATGCAGATTCTTATTCATTTTCTAGCTATTTCTTTATCCTCTAACTTTAAGGAAAAAAAAATAACTTTTGTCTGTCATCATTCCTCAAAGTTTTTACCTAAGGAGCAAATCCCTGAGAAATGATCTCCCAATTTCTAATATATATATCTGCTTATGCCTTATTTATTCTGCTTCGTTTATTTTTGTTCTAAGATATGTTTATTTGAAAGGAAATTAGGAGTGGAAATTTACTTTTCTTCCAATAAAAGCCACTTCTTCCAAGCGAGGATGAGTGTCTTGTGAACCAACCATAACAATACCATGAAAACAAGGTAATCACAGAATTGATTCTTAAGACTGAATTTAATATGCAAACTTAAATTTTTCAGGTGCTCAGTTGCTAATCAGTTATACCAAGAAAACTCATATATCTCTATTGGAAAAGACACGTTTCATTGCGATGTGTCATTTAAATCTATACCCAAAGTACTATTTAAAAAAAAAAGAAATATTCAGAGACAAAACACTGAATATTTTCTGAATATCAGGTTGTCTTAGAACAAAATCCAGCTATTGAAACCACAGCATCTGTAAATTTATTTTCTTGATTATGGTCTTTTTTTTTTTTCAATTTTTTATTGTGGGTAAAAATAAAAATTTTCACAATGCATACCAATATTTGTAAAATGATATATAAATATATATGCATATATGTGCATTTGCTTACAAAAATGTTATTTATATATATATATATATATAAATATATTTTAAGAGGTGCTTAGCTTACTTAAAATATTACACAGACCCACCGGGATCCCCATGTTGCCCACCTCCCACACTTCCCACCACATCCCACACAAACATCTCCCATAAGTGTGGCCCACCACCTCAATGGACTTACACATCCTGGGGCCTTGCCACCAACCATAGACCACAATTCACATCTTAGACCATACTCTCTCCCACACAGTTCTGAGTGGTGTGTGCTGATTTAAAATGGCCTACATTCGTTGCCATAACAGTACTCAGGACAACCTCCAAATCCTAAAGAAGCTCCTGTATTTCAACTGAACATCCCCTCCCTGCCCCGAAAGTGTCAAGTGGCCACTGGCTCCACCTCATTGTTATAATTTCTTCCATTGCTAGAATCACGATATGTGTATAACAGAATACCATCAAGTCCACTCTAGTCGATAGTTCTTTCCCCAATCCTGAGGGGACTGGGATGGCGATGTCCACTCCACCTCCAAATGAGAAAGGGCTTATATCCCATGGATATGGTGGGTGGGATGATCCTGACTGTAGATGCAGGCCCTCTCCATTCCCTGGGCTGGCTGTGGCCCACCGTTGTCTCCTCACCAGGTGATTTGGATAAGTCCATTGAGCTGTAGGGTAGGAGTTGCAGCTCCACCGAGATTCCACGCACACCTGGTACATAGGTAGGCCCGAGGCTCCAGTCTCACATATAGGTTTGAATAGAAGGGACTGATGAACCATGTGCAGGGAGGACTTATTTGAGTCCAATTCTGTCACTCTCAGGAGCACAGATTTCAAACAGGGCCCACTGATAAGGCGTCAGTCAATCTCTGGGGCTATCCCCCCTTACATAGAACCTGGGTGTCTCCAGAGCTCTCAGGAGCCCCTCTGTGTGGGGTGATAATGACTTTGATGTTCTATGAGCTCCTATTGAGGTGTGTGGAAAAGTTGTCTCTGGGATGACCTCCCGACACTCTTTGAAGTCTCTTAGCCACTGGAACTCATTTGTCTTTACCTTTTCACCCTTTTATTCAAGGTCTTTTTGCAGTTGTTTTGCCAGTTGGCACTTGGTATTAATCCCTCATTGCCAGGGAGGCTCATCCCCGGGAGTCATGTCCCAAGTTGGGGGGAAGGTAATGCATTCACAGGCTGAGTTTGGCTTAGAGAGAGGCCACATTTGAGCAACAAGGAGGCCCTCAGGTGGCAACCCTTAGGCACCCCACAACAGCAAGCTAAGTCTCAGTTACAAGAGCAAAGACTCTCAAGGGTAGTCATCAATAAAAAGAACTCATCCGTGGGCCATCCTCTTTTGACAGACACTGTCCCTGCACTCAGAGGACTATTGCTGCTCTCTTGGAGACTGTGGCAGAGCTCTCCAGACTAGGAATTCAGATTCCCTCATTTACTGTGTGATTGTCCACCCATCGTAGCCATGCCCCATCTTTTGGTCTTTTGAATAATTTTGTATATCTTTCATGTATATTCAGATGAACTAACTCCCATGAATCCCCCCTCCCAGACACCCCCCATCAATAATCCCCTGCAGTACCCATTGTAACCCCTCTGTGATCCAAATCCTCCATGAACATGTAGTCCATAAAATAATCAAATACACTTAATAGGAAAAAGAAACAACAATGATAAGCTTACATGCAAGAGACAAACATAAGGAAATCAGGAAAAAAATAAATAAAACAAAACAAAACAAAACAAAATATAATTAGCAGATTGGGACATTCAAAAAAATGGGGAAAAAAGCAAAAGAAATGCCTTTAAAAAATATTTATATATACACATTCTTCTTTTCCTTTTATCACTGTGTTATTGGATGTCTGGTGTGCCATGACACCTTCCCCCTCTCAATCCCCATTGTCTCCCAAATTTTCATTTAATTTTCAAAGAAGTTTTAGGTCACAGCAAAGTCACACACGGAGTACCAGAGACTCCCAGATACCAAACCACCCCCCCTACCCCACCCCATATTAACCACCCCCCTCTTTTTTTGGATGTTAGCATTGTTATAACTGTTATACAGATAGCAAACTATAGCAACTAAACATTGTCAATTATTTACAGTATAGTTTACAATTTAGATGATACAGTTTAATAATTTTGATGATATTTACCATGTCCTGTGTCCATTACTGTAAGGTAATTAAAAAACCTTTGCCATGACCACCAAACACCCCATTAGATCTTGACTGTTACCTTCACCCCAGTCCCCCAGGGCACATGACACCACCCTATCCTGACCCATGGAATGTCAAGATTCACAGTTACATGCCCTGGGAATTTGAACCTGCCCTTCCTAATCCACCCACCCGCCAGTGCTGCACCACCAAACCCAGGAACACCACCACTCATCTGCCCCATCCCCCAACATGCAAACACACTCTATTTCTTTACCATAGATTATGTCCATAAGGGTGATGGCTCAAAGCCTGATCTTCTCTTACTCTCCCTTGTTAACCTATCTTTCAGACAATGGTTCTCAGAGACTGCTCACTTTCCTCAGTTCATAACAGTGAGGTCATATAATGTTCATCCTTCAGTGCCTGGCTTGCTTCACTCAACATAAGGTCTTCAAGATTCATCCACGTTATTCCATGTATTAGCACTTTATTCCTACTTATGGCTGAGTAATATTCCATTGTATGTATGTACCACATTTTGCTTATCCATTCTTCTGTTGATGGTCACCGGGACTGATTCCAACTTTTGGCAATGGTGAACAATGCCGCTATGAACATTGTTGTGCATATATCTGTTTGTGTCTTTGCTTTCAGTACTTCTGGGTATATACCCAGCAGTGGAATTGCTGGATCATCTAACGGAAGATCTATTGTTAGTTTTCTGAGGAACTGCCAAACTGTCCTCCACAGTGGCTGGGCCATACCACAGTCCCACCAGCAGTGGATGAGGGTTCCTATTCCTCCACATCCTCTCCAACATTTAGTGTCTCCTGTTTTTTTAATAGCTGCCATTCTGATGGGTGTAAGATAGTATCTCATTGTAGTTTTTGATTTGCATTTCCCTGATAGCAAGTGATGTTGAGCATTTTTTCATGTGCTTTTCAGCCATTTGTATTTCTTCCTTGGAGAAGTGTCTTTTCAGGTCATTTGCCCATTTTTTAAATGGGTTGTTTGTCCTTTTATTTTCAAGGTGTAGTATTTCTTTATATATGAAGGAAATGAGGCTCCTATCAGATATATGGTTGCCAAATATTTTCTCCCATTGGGTAGGTTGCCTTTTTATATTCTTAATCATATCATTTGAGGTGCAGAAGTTTTTAATTTTGAGGAGATCCCATTTATTTATTTTTTCTCTTGTTGCTTGTGTTTTGGATGTGAAGTTCATGAAAACATTTCCTATTACAAGGTCCTGTAGATGCTTCCCTACATTATCTTCCAAGGTCTTTATGGTTTTGGCTCTTATATTTAGATATTTGATCCATCTTGAGTTGATTTTTGTATAAGGTATGAGATGGTATTCTTCTCTCATTCTTTTGGATATGGATATCCAGTTCTCCAAGCACCACTTCTTAAAGAGGCCACTCTCTCCCAACTGAGTGGGCTTCGTGGACTTGTCAAATATCAGATAACTGTAATATGCAAGGATCTATATCAAAACTCTCAATTAGGTTCCATTGGTCAGTAGGTCTATCTTTGTGCCAATACCACGCAGCTTTGATCACTGTAGCTTTGTAGTATGTTTTAAAGTCAGGTAGTGTGATACCTCCAACTTCATTTTTCTTTTTCAATATGTCTTTGGCAATTCAGGGCCTCTTGCCTCTCCAAATATATTTTGTGGTTAGCTTTCCCAGTTCCTTAAAATATACAGTGTTGACTTTTATTGGGATTGCATTAAATCTGTAGATTAGTTTGGGTAGGATAGACATCTTGATGATGTTTAGTCTTCCTATCCATTAACAGGGAATATTTTTCCATTTATTTAAGTCTTCTTTGATTTCCTTTAACAGTGTTGTGTAGTTTTGTGTATATAAGTCCTTTACATCCTTCACATCTTTAGTTAAATTTATTCCTAGGTATTTTATTATTTTAGTTAGTATTGTAAATGGTATTTTATTCATGATTTTCTCCTCAGTTTGCTCATTATTGGTGTACAGAAATGCTACTGATTTTTGAGCATTGATCTTATAGCCTGCAACATTACTGAACTCCATTATAAGTTCTAGAAGCCTTGTTGTGGATTTCTCAGGGTTTTCTATGTATAGGATCATGTCATCTTCAAACAATAAAATTTTTACTTCTTCTTTTCCAATCTGGATGCCTTTTATGTCCTTTTCTTGTCTCAGTGCTTGCGCAAGTACTTCTAAGACAATGTTAAATAAGAGTGGTGATAATGGGCATCCTTTTCTATTTCCTGATATCAGAGGGAAGGCTTTTTGGATTTTACCACTGTAAATGATGTTAGCTTTGGGTTTTTCATATATACCCTTTATCATATTTAGAAAGTTTCCATCTATTCCTATCTTTTGTAGTGTTTTTATGAGGAAAGAGTGCTGTATTTTGTCGAATGCTTTTTCTGCATCTATAGAGATGATCATGTGATTTTTTTCTTTCAATCAGTTTATGTGGTGTATTACATTGATTGATTTTCTTATATTGAACCATCCTTGCATACCCTGGATGAAACCCACTTGGTCATGGTGTATAATCCTTTTGATATGTTGTTGAATATGATTATCAAGTATTTTGTTGAGGATTTTAGCATCTAGGTTCATGAGAGAAATAGGTCTGTAATTTTCCTTTCTTGTGGTATCTTTATTTGGTTTTGGTATTAGGGTAATGTTGGCATCGTAGAATGAGTTAGGCAATATTCCTTCTACTTCTATTTTTTGGAAGATCTTAAGTAGAATTGGTGTTAGCTCTTTCTGGAATGTTTGGTAGAATTCAGCTGTGAAGTCATCTTGTCCTGGACTCTTCTTAGTTGGGAGGTTTTTGATGACTGAGTCTATTTCTTTACTTGTAATTGGACTGTTGAGTTCATCTATTTCTTCTTTCATCACTGTAGAATGTGGGTTTCTAGAAACTTGTCCATTTCCTTTAAATTATCATTCTTGTTGGCATATAATTTTTCAAAGTATCCTCTTATGATACTCTTTATTTCTGTGGGGTCAGTAGTGATATCCGCTTGCTCATTCCTTATTTTATGTATTTGCATCTGTTCTCTCTTTTTATTTATTAGTCTGGCTATGGGTTTGTCAAATTTATTGATATTCTCGAAGAACCAACTTTTGGTTTTGCCTATTGTTTCCAGAGCTTTCTTATTCTCTATTTCATTTAGTTCTGCTCTAATCTTTGTTATTTCCTTCTTTCTACTTCCTTTAGGTTTAGTTTGTTTTTGTTTTTCCAATTCCTCCAAGTGTGCAGTTAGGTCTTCAATTTTAGCTCTTTTCTTCTTTGTTAACATATGAATTTATGGCTATGAACTTCCCTCTCAGGACCTCTTTCGCTGCATACCATAGTTTTTGATATGTTGTGTTGTCGTTTTCATTAGTTTCAAGGTAGTTACTGATTTCTTTTGAGATTTCCTCTTAGACCCACTGTTTGTCTAAGAGTGTGTTGTTTAACATCCATATCCTTGTGCCTAACCTGTTTCTCTGGCCCTTAGTGATTTCCAATTTCATTCCGTTGTGGTCAGAGAAATTACTTTGTATAATCTCAATCTTTCTGAATTCATTGAGTGTTGTTTTCGGGCCTAGCATGTGGTCTATTTTGGAGTATGTTCCATGTGCACTCGAGAAGAATTTAAATCCCGCTGTATTTGGGTGTAGTGTTCTGTATATGTCTATTAAGTCCAGGTCTTCTAATGTATTGTTGAGTGCCTTACTTTCTTTATTGATTCTCTGTGTAGATGTTCTGTCTAATGATGATAGTGGTGTGTTGAAGTCCCCTGCTATAATTGTAGAGGCATTTATTTCTCCTCTTAGTTTTTCCAGAGTTTGCCGCCCGTATTTTGAGGCACCCCAATTAGGTGCGTAAATGTTGATTATTGTTCTCTCTTCTTGAGAGATTACTCCTTTTACTAACATGTAATGTCCATCTTTGCCTCTTACAATAGTTTTGCATTTAAAGTCTATTTTGTCAGATATTAGAATAGCTACTCCTGCCCTTTTTTGGCTATTGTTAGCTTATAAAATGGTTTTCCAGCCATTCACTTTCAGCCTCCTTGAATCCCTGTGTCGAAGGTGGGTTTCTTGTAGACAGCATATAGATGGATCATATTTTCTTATCCATTCTGCCAATTTGTGTCTTTTGATTGGTGAATTTAATCCATTAACATTCAGTGTTATTACTCGTAATGAATTTCTTACATCAGCCATTTTTTCTTTGGGTTAATGTATGTCATATGTTGTTTTGTTTCTTTTTTTGTCTTTTCAGTTGTTTTTAAACTTTCCTCCAACTCTCTCTCCCTTGATTTTCCTTTCAACTTGTAGAAATTCCTTTAGTATTTCTTGAAGTGATAGTTTCTTCTTGACATACTCTCTTAATTTCTGTTTATCTGTGAATATTTTGAACTCTCCATCATTTTTGAATGCCTATTTTGCTGGATAGAGAATTCATGGCTGGAAGTTTTTTTCTTTTAGTATTTTGACTATGTCATACCACTGTCTTCTTGCCTCCATGGTTTCAGCTGAGAAATCAGCACTTAATCTTATTGTGCTTCCCTTGTATGTGATGGCTGTCTTCTCTCTTGCTGCCTTGAGTATTTTCTCTTTGTCTTGAGCATTGGACATTTTGACAAGTATATGTCTTGGAGTTGGCCTTTTGAGATTTATACTATTTGGGGTATAAATCTATGCTTCCTGGATCTGCACATCCATCTCTCTCATTAGAGTTGGGAAGTTTTCAGCCATTATTTCCTTCAACTCTCCTTCTGTTCCCTTTCCCTTCTCTTCTCCTTCTGGGATGTTGGTGTATGTTGGTATATGTTGGTGCGTTTTGTATTATTTCTTAATTCCCTGAGTCCATGCTGATTTTTTCTCTCTTTTTGTCTATCTGTTCTACTATCTCTTTGATTTCAGCTGTATTGTCTTCCATATAACTAATTCTTTCCTCTGCCTGTTCAAATCTGCTCTTATATGAATCCAGCGCCTTTTTCATTTCTTGGATTGTGCCATTGTTCACCATCATATCCATTACCTTTTTCGGCTTGTTTGCTATTTCTTCAGTATGTTCTTTATATCCTTAATCTCTTCCTTCAGTTCTTTAAGTTGGTCCATGATATTTGTTTGGATAGCTTTTATTAGTTGTTCGACGTTCTGCATCGCTTCCTGGTTTTTATTTTGTTCATTGGACTGGTCCATGTTTTCCTGTTTCTCAGAGTGATTTGTATTTTTTTATTGCCCTCTGGTCATCATATTATCTTGATGGGTTTGTTCAGTTGATTAGCTTTTCTCTATGCTCTAGAGTTTTATTTAGCTAGTGGTTCTGCGTGTGAGTTAAGTTTTCTCTTTGGCAGTTTATCTACTTATTTTATTTCCTTACTTCTTTCTATTTTCCCTTGAAGGCAAAGATTACGGTCAGAAGAATCAAAAGATGTAAGGATGGCAGAAGGATAATAGTAATATTGATAAAATTTAGAAGAAGGGCCAAATGAGACTTAATGAGATGAATATTTAACTTGTGTAGGCAGTGTAGAGTAATAGGGAATAAAGTGGTGTTCCTACAATGGGCTGGGAAAGCAAATGGAAGAATATATATATAGTGATTTAGAAGGCTAGAATTATGAGGAGGGAGAGAAATAGTAAAGAGCGGGCTGAAAGGAAAAAATTAATACTAATAAAAAAAAAAGAAGAAAACAAAATAGATGGAATAGAAATTGACACCCATAAGTTGTGGGCCTATGAAAAAAAGAAGGCAGAAAGATGAAGGAAGGATAAGTGATAGTTTAATACAGAATCAATATAGACAGCGAGTAGGAAATTACTGAAGAAGCACAGCAAAGAAGCGACAAGCTAGCAGCACCTAATTTTAAAAACAATGAAAGAAAAAAGAAAGGGGGGAGGGAAGAGTAAAGAAAAGCAAGGGACCAGAAATAAACAGAGAGAAACCAAAGATCCACACAGGCAAGCAGTCAAACAGAGCTAATGGGGTTCAATGATTCCCCTAGGGTCCATGTGGATCCTCTCTGCCTACTTGTGTTTATCAATCAATTTCCCCGCAGGGTTCTATATGCAGGTCCTGAAGCAGCTTTTAGGTATTAAACTAAATTAAAAAGAATTTATTTTTCATTTATTGAAGTGACCTTCTCACTTTTTATTTTATTTTATTTTTTTAGCGAAATACAGGACCCAATATAATTCCTCCTCTAGACCAACCCCCTTACGGAAGGGACCCTAGCTGAGCCCGTGGAAATTAATCAAGCACGTCCCACTTCCTGGACTCCCCAAGGTAGCTGAAGCTCTGATGTTAGTCAGTGCAGAGTGCTAAAGATGGCAGATTCCGCCCCTTCTGGAGCTGAGCACCAGCTTCACAGGGTTGCTATGTAAATCAGTTTGACTGCAGATTCGCATCTGCTCTCAGCCTGATGCTGCTTCAGGTCGGCTTATCTGCTCCCCAAAGCTATGGGGCGGTGCAGGCAGCCAGATCTTTTTGAAAAAGGAAAAGAAAAAATATCCTTCCCTGTCCTCCAACAGAACCCTCCCTCTTTTGGGGAATGTCCCTTCTTTCTGGCTCCGTGGCGGCCCGGGTCTTATCCCTGGGCAGCTATGCAAATCAGCTCCTTCATCCGACCAGAATCCCCCCACCCATTCACCGGGTACTGATTAGCTCTGGCTGTTCTGTTCACACAAGTTCCAAGGGGCGCCAGGCAGCCAGATCCCCAGAAAATAAAACTTTCTCACCCCACTCGTGGCTCCAAGTGGCCGTTTTATTATTATTATTATTATTTTTTCCTAACCGCGGGGCTCAGCCGTCTGTGCCAACCACCACCAGCAGGCTGAAAACTCATGAATCTCTAACGTTCCGTCCACGCCGTTGATCTGTGCAGATAGATGTCCCAAGTTTCTCACTCTATGCATGCACAGCACAGACCCCTGGGCAGGACCCCGTCCACAATCCGCCTTGATCTGGGAGCTTGCAGTGTGTGCCCTCCTACACTAACACCATCTTGGCCCCTCCTCTCTTGATTATGGTCTTTTGAGTTGATTTTTTTCTGTAAAGGAATAAACTTCTTCAAAAGTATTTCTGGATACTTATCTCTTAGAAAATTTAAAATGTTTACAGCATTCCAGGATCATTTTATGGCTTCTTCCATTTTAATCATGTTTTTGAATTATTAAGGCAAACTTTTAGCCATGGTTTTACCGGAGTTTATCATTTTTTTTGTTTTTTTTTTTTGTTTTTTAATCCTAGTTTATCATTTGATTCCCTCTTTCAAACTAACAAAAATAAAATTTTCTAGTAGAAAGAAAGAAATAATATTAATTTTGAGGATGCACTCAATTTTGCCTATCAATATCTGACCAATAATTCAGTCCAAAATTTTAAAAATGGATATAAAGTTAATGGCATGAAAACTGAACTCTTCTCTTTTCTCCTAATAAAGTAGAAACCAAATGTTGAAAATAAATAATGTATATGATGTTCTATTCATCAGATCAATATGGAAAAATGGTATATTTAACTCTCAATAAGTTTTCCTTCCTTATATCTCTGATCAATTTTCTTTCCCAAATAAAAGACTCTTGGGAGGGCTTTTTTAATAACTTATCAGAGTTAATAGGTTTTGATATGAAAGTTTGATTACTAACTAAATCTACCACTACAAAGACACTGTAAGTTGAACAAAAGTAGGATTTTTTTCTGTACACAGAATTGCATACTGAGGACAAAATGTTATTCCTGGACATAGAGTTTACACAGAATATATAAATGAATATTGAGTTAACAAATGAATAATAGGTAATAGCTATATGTATTAGTCAGCCAAAGGAGTGCTGACACAAAATACCAGAAATTGGTTGGTTCTTATAAAGGGTATTTATTTGGGGTAGAAGTTTACAGTTACCAGGCCATAAAGCATAAGTTACTTCCTTCATCAAAGTCTGTTGCCACTTGTAGGAGCAAGACAGCTGCCAATGTTTGCCAGGGTTCAGGCTTCTTGTGTTCCTCTCTTCCCAGGACTCCATTTCTCTCCAGGCTTAGCTCCACTGTTTCCTCCACAAGGTCATCTGCAGACTATGAGGCTCTCAGCTTTGCCTCTCTCCACAAGGCCAGCTGTAGACTCTCAGGTGAATGGTTCGACTCTTTTCCCAAGGCCTTCTCTCCTTCCTCATGACTAAGCTCTCTTAATTCCCAGGTCGCCAGCTCAAGACTCCAACATCAGAACTACAACTCAAAATTGCTCCAACTCTGTCCTTTGCCATGCCTTTTATATTTGATACCCTACCCACCAGGGGGTGGAGCTCAACACCCTACTGATGGGTAGGGTGGCCAAGTCCACACCCTAATTGTAACTTAATCATGCCCAGATTAACAGACCAGTTTACAAGCATAATCCAATATCTATTTTTGGAATTCATAACTATATCAAACTGCCAAACTGCTACACTATATTTAGCATGTCTATGTAGCTTAATACTTACTGCAAAATATATAAATGTTTTACATATACTGACACATAATATCCTCATATGAACTCCAAAAGGAGGGTCTATTCTTGCCTATCATCACAGATTACAGGTGGGAAAATAGAGGTATTTAAATGTTGTTATTGTTCAAAACTCCATAGCTCATATGGGTGATATCAGCATTTTAAACTAAGTTTCCTGACTAAGAGTACTGCTTTAAGCATTTATTACATAGAAAAAAAGGCCAAATTGGTCTCTCTACTTTTTCCTTGTCTATAAGACCTCTTAAACATAACTTACAAAGTAATGAAGGTCTTTATTAAGTCAACAGCAGAAATAAGAGAGAAACAAATATATTTAAGAACTATGGGAGAACTAATTTCACTTGTTTTGAAAAATCATTCATTAGCTTGAAACATTAAGTATTTGCAGGGTTTTATCCTTGGTAATCAATAGATGAAGAGATTAAAAATAGAAACAGAAGAAGAAAAAGACTGAGCAACAGGAAGATAATGAAGAGAGGAAAGAGAAAGAGAAGGCGAAGTAGAAGGAGACAGACATCGAAGAAGAAGGCAGAGAAGCAGAAACAGAAGGATAAAATAAGGAGAAGTAAGAAGAGGAAGAGTGGGAAGAAGAACTATATTTGGAAACCAAAGTATATGAGATAAGTTATACTTACAATGATTCTGAGACTTCATTACATTTTCCAGGTACATAACTAGAGCCCCAGATGCATATAATCCTGGCAATTGTGGAGTTATCCAAAAAGGACACATTCAAAGCAACCACACCGGATAAGATTTAAAAGGGAATATAGAACTTCCACTTCTACATAGGATGTAGAAAACTGAAAACAATCTTTTTCCAATTTTAACAATTAAGAAACCATAGCTTTTCATGAGTCCACCAGAAAGGTGAGGTTGCCAACATCCAAGTAATTTGAATTCCAATGAGGGACATGTCGTTCAAAAAGGAAATGTGATGAGGAACAATTTCAACTTTGTAAGAGGATAGAATAAAGAGACGGACATTGTACAAGCAAATAAGAAATCAGCTAAATTATATTTTTAAAAAATGTTAAATCCAAGTTTGGGCTAGAGTGTCAGTTGAAAAAGTAGAGAAACTTAGATTGAAGGGGTTTGAATTCACACTCAATATCCTCTGTGCAAGTCTCTACCAAGTATTGTTGAGAAAGACAGGAGCCAGGCTAGAAAATATTCAGACTACCATCAAATCAGTACCAAACATTCTCCTCTCTAACCAAACAAGAAATTGCTATTACTTTTTAAAATTCTTTTTTTATTTTTAAAGAAGAATTGGATTACATAAATGACACATCAAAAATATAGTGGGATCCCATACACCCCACCCACTCCCCTTCTCACACTTTCCCCATTAACAGCATCTTTGATTGGTGTGGTACATTTGTTATAATTGTTGAACTATATTGATGCATTTCTACTAACCATAGTCAAGAGTCTACATTATACCTCATATGCCAGTTGAGACCTGAATCTCAGCAGAATTGCAACACACCCTCTCTATTTCATCAGAAACTGCTAATATTTTTCCAACTACAGCTCTCTTGTTACTGTAAGCTGCCCTAACTTAGATAAGATTTATTGAGTTACCTAATCATAGAATTGCTCCTGCATTCTGAGAGCATCCAATCTAGAACATACATCTTTTCCTTTTAAACACCCCCTAATAATAATCTTTAAAAAGCCTAAATCTATCATAGTTTCTTTGTAACACCCTCTTACTTAGAAACTGCACATTTCCCCATGGTTGTTTTCTTGCTCACT
>JAKSZT010054022.1:262413-284926 GCA_026826555.1 Tolypeutes matacus | reverse complement strand
GATGGTAGAACTTAGAGTTCAGCAGTCACTGAGATGTTTGAAGAGGTTGTAGTGAAGTTCATGACTGCTGTGCAAGTATTTGCAAAGGGTGGGCTGCTGCTCCATCAGGCTCTGAGGACAAAGTATCATTCTATAGATGACGATTATACCTTGAAATCTAATCTGCAATGCCCTGTAGGTTCTTGGAACTGTTTGGAGCCCATGACCCCTGTTAATCTTCCAATATATCCTTATTGCAATGGGAACATTTATACTATAACTGTCTTTCCTTTGTATATTAGAAGGAGAAAACTTGATTTCAGTTTAACGGATCTGCAGCTTGAGGAGAATTGTGTAATCTATCACTATTTCTGTGCCTTAACCCCAATTTTAGCCCTGCCTTCCACTTATATTCATGACACTGAAATCATGATTATTATTCTAACTAACTCCACTAAAATGGTTTCTCATCACAATCTCTGTGTCCTATGTATCCATTCTGATCACTATCCTTAAAATTAATTCTACTTCAAGAATGCATGAAGCCTTCTCTACTCGTGCCTCCCACTTCTTGGGAGTCACCATCATTTACAGCACTAAGATTTTTTTAATTATTTAAAACCAAACAACTATTCATTGGGAAAGCATCTATTAGCCTCTGTTTTTACTAGATGGCTCTAGATTCTGGGTTTCTAGGTTCTTGATTATGTTGCATAAAAGAATTTATGGACATGCCATAGGGTAGGCAAGAGAGTAAAGGTTGTATTAAGAAACAAGAAAACAGGAAAAGTACATGGTCTGAGGCATGGACCACTGATGTACTGCAAGGTGAGTTGCATGTGTGGGACCCCAGGTCAGGCATTTTTAAAGTCTTATCTCCTCTCCATTCATTTGTGTTTGGGCAGGGCCCCAGCTTTTTGCTGTTCTGATTGGTTCTACCACCTGTCAGTTCTCAGGGGTCAATAGTGAGGACTTTTGAGTGTATCCGGTCAATCCCTTGACCCTGAATGAGATTCTCATTCCAAATGAGATACTCATTCCAGGCTCTCACGGGATTCCTCAGGAGATTTCTTGGCAGGGTCACACAGACATGTAGTTTGCCAGTCTTATTATCTGTTGCCTGTGTTGCCTGCCATTCATGTTGTCGGCCAGGATGTTGTCTGTTGGCCAAGTTGTCTGCTGGTCTCAGCCACCTTCCCCATTTCTCTATACTAACCTGCCTCAACTCCCCCCTCTAAGAGTTTGCACCCTTATTCTTAAGAGGGTGCTGAAGGATGGATGGTTATTCTTCTGTAGCTACTTCCTGCTCTCTAGGGGGACTAGGCACTAACTGACAAGGTGTAAAACCCTCTGGCTACTATGTTGCAGTTGAGGGAAGATGAGTCTGGCACCCTGGTTGGAATTGGATGAAATCCCTGCATAACTAATAAGACATTGTTTCTGTAAGCAATAAACTTAATTAGAATTTTAAAGATACATGAACTTACTTAAAAGGATAAAGAAGATGACCAGCCATAACATACCGGTCCATGAGCGTGACAAAGGCCAGGTGTCTTCAGAGGCTGAATATCCCAAAGTTGATGGGAAACATCTTTCTTCCTTATGTTCTTTTATGCTCTTGTTTATCTCTGGGGAGAAATTATAGTAGACCTGCTGGGTTTAGTATAAATTGCCAACCCCAGGGCCTTTGGTTGTGTTTTTGCTTCAGACAGCTAGGAGATATATGAAGAGAGACCCTGCCCTAGGCATAAACTCACAAAGACAGTTGAGGCAACAACAAGAAAGGCATATGGCAAGCAAAACAATTACTTAAGAAAGCAATTTTTTTTTGTCTTATAGGCACATTCATTAACTACTTAGAATTGAGTTAAATTTACCAAGACTTTTAGAATATTCACTATCCCTCTGCATATGAACTAGAATAAGAAATATGGGTATACTACTTAATACTGCTTAATTCACTAATCAATGCATAAGTTTCCCTTTGAGCTGATAATCATTGCTCCACTTCATATGCCCTTCACACAGCCAGCATGCTGCAGCACTGTTCATCTTAGAGAGTCTAGGAAGGTAGGTCTCCAGTGTTTAACCAGCCTGGTTCATAGCACCCTTTAGCATTATGAAAGAGCCAGTCTGCAGGCAATATCCATTATAAACATGGCCATATCGAGCCATCACTGGTTGCTGCGGAGTCTGAAAATGCAATGTACAACCCATCCACTTCAGGAGCATGTTCAGAGATATAGTAGTTACTTTTATTGTCTTTGGGGTCAGTTATGAACCTTAGTCAAATCTCATATAGAGACGCACCATCCAGAGTATTTGGGCCTGGTTTGAATGCACAAGAGAGTTTGACAATATTTATTCTATCTCTTATAACCTTTATACACTTTCTAAACACTTCCAATGCAACATATAACATATCAAATGAACATAACTATTTTAGTACTTTGCTTTTTACTTCTATACCTTTACCATGATGATGTTAATTAACAAGTATTTTACTTTAGCAGCATAGGAAAAACAACTTTCTCCATTATTTTATGAAAGTCTAAGATTCCCAATGGTATCAAGGTTATATTTCCTTACCACTTGTATTAGTTTGATATTGTTTATGAATTCCAAAAATACATATTGTATTATGTTTATAAACTGGTCTACTCCTCTGTGTATGTTCCCCTTTGATTGTTTTAAATGAAGAAGTTTCACTTTTACTTGACTAAATATAGTTAAGGCTTTGATTTGTCCATTTCAGTAGGATGTTGAGTCCCCACCCTCTTGATGGGTGGGGACTCACAGAGAAAATGACAGGGCAAAGGAGAGTGTTGGAGTATTGATGCTGGAGCCCAGGAAGTAAACACACAAGAGAAGATCACAGAGGATTAGAGACAGCTCCATAGACATGGCAGAGGCCCCAGGAAGAGAAAGAGAGCCTGATAGGGTATAGCTGAACTTGTGGAGAGAAAAAAGCAGCTGATCCTGGAGAGAAATGAGCCTCAGGACAGAGGAGACTTACCCCAGTCTACAGCTGATATTGGAATAAGCTGGGACCACAGAGCCTTAAGAGCATGAGGAAGGCTGGACCCTTGTACCCTTCCCAGCTATCTTGCTCCAACACGTGGCAACAGACTTTGGTGAGAATAGTAACTTATGTTTTATGATCTGGTAACTGTAAGCTTCTACCACAAATCAATACCTTCTGTAAAAAGCCAACAGGTTTCTGGTATTTTGCATCAGCACATCTTTGGCTGACTAATATACCATCACTTTAATATGCAGATTGATATGGCCTCTGACATATCAGGTTTCTCTTATGAAGTTACTTTTTGTTATTAATATCAATTTAGATTTCTAATTAATAATGGCTTCTAGGAATTATCCATTTAAAAACTTCAGTTTAGAAGATGTTTTTGCTAAGTTCTTATAATTAAGCATAACCACAAAGACTAGTTACTCTACCCTTGTATAAGCTTTTTAAATTACAGTTAGCAACCAAGGAAATTTTACTTTTATCTTAACTTCATTAAACATGAACTTACAATTTTCATCATCTTAAAGATATAATAATATGTATGGTGTTAATTTATTTAATTGGTATCCTATAAACCTAGGAAGATTACACCAAGCTCTGTAAAATTTAAATAATTATAGTTTATGCAGGAAATGTTCTTTTCCTTTCCTTTACAGGAGGCTAAAATTTCTTTTCTTTAATAAAATTCTAAAATTATGAATAATCTTAACGGCATATTGACTGCTACCTTCTGGAATATATTAGAATTTTTAAATTTGTTTTAATTATCATTTAGAAAAGATCTTTCCATAGCTTTCAAGGAATTTTCCTTTACTTACTGAAATTTGGTAATTTCAGCCTTATTTTAAGGTTGTTAAAATGTTTAAATTCCCCAACTACAGGGCAACCTGATTCTTAATTCCCCTGTCTAGAAGACAGATTTTTAATCTGCCACACCTAGAACCTCCCTCATAGCCCTTGCAAAGAGAAGGTCCTGGGGCCTGGGTAGGTCAAAGAGCTTAGGAAAAATCTTTTCCCTTTCCCAATAGTTTCTATATTCAAATTTCAATGTTACCTTTTCATTCTTGCTTAGCCTAATTTGTGTTCCAGGAATATTCTTTCACATATATAAGCACATATTTAATTTTTAACAATTTGCATAGAAGTCTTTAATTAATTTTCATTTGTTAATTTGATATTTCCATCCTAATGTATGAAGATATAAACTGAACAAATAGGCAGACACAAATAGAGAGTTAGGCCTAAACACAAAAACCACTAATGTTACTTATAATTTCATTATCTTACAAAATAAATTTAACTGTAAAATAACATTATAGTCAAAATATTTCTTTGAAGGCTATTTCTAATTACTCTAATTTGCACTGTGACCATGCAGTTTTGCATAAGAATTTCATTCCCTTTAATGGCTTACAACCAAATTTTCTCCAATACTGTAAAATACAATTTGCAACATTTTCCTTTACTTCAGAGTTTTACTTATTTCCTATTTTGACTTTAACAGACCTTGGGTGACCAACATAAATCCCAGTGCATACTCACTGAGGTCATTGTAGTCTCAGGGAGACCTGTTTTTTTCTCATGACTTGCTGCTTTTAATAACAATATTTGAGGTGGGAGACCCCCACTCCCCAGTCTTCAGCCACCGGACTGGAAGAGTGGATATCTTTATTAGTCAGCCAAAAGGGTGCTGATGGAAAGTACCAGAAATCTGTTGGCCTTAATAAAGGTTATTAATTTGAAGTAGAAACTTACAGTCACCAGGTCCTAAAGAGTCCATCTCAAGGTACCAAAAGAGGTACTTTCTCACCCAACGGCTGTTGCCACGTGTTAGTGCAAGATGGCAGGCAATGTCTGCAAGACATCCTGCTTCTTTTTATGGCTCCATGGTCCCAGCATCTTCTGATCTCAGCTGTAGGTTGGCATAAAGCTCGTCTCTCTCCCAAGGGCTCATTTCTTTCCGGACTCAACTGCTCTGCTCTATCTATAAGGTCAGCTTGAGATGATCAGGCTCATCTCTCATCCTGGGTCCATGTCTATGGAACACTCTCGTTTCCTGTGTATCTAATGTGTTCTTCTTCTTTGATTGAACATCTATTTATATAGCCAATAGCTATAGGCTAGCTGTATGCGGGGACTCAAAAGGAATCAACCTAATGACATGGTCAAATAAAAGCCCTAATCTTGACTGAATAACATAAAAGCGAAATTTCTGAGTCTAACATAATCTAATACTCCCAGAGGTACAGACTACTTTACAAACACAATCAGTATTTCTTTTTGGAATTCATCAATAATATCAAACTGCCACAATGTCTGTGAGAGTTGAGAATTCCACCAGGCAGCAATCTAATCAATACCTGAAGTCATGAGAGAAAGCAGGGTCATTAATACCAGTGGAAGGAGAGGAGATGAGAATGTCTTAAATTTGCCTTCCCCTGAGGCCCAGGGGAACAGAAATTGTTATGAAATAACCATAAACAATGGAAAATTCAATTTAGAATTATCATCACAATAGCTAAAGTCTAAGGGTGAGGTGAAGCTAGTAAAATAGTCACAAAATACCCGTAATCAAAGGTAAGTTTCATTTATAAATAGCATTACTATAGCAAGAACACAAAAGTGTGAGGTTAGATCTGAAGTAACCTTAAACAAAGATAAATTAGTCTAAGATTACCATTGCAATTGTTAGGTTCTAGCTCAAATCCACCCAGTTGTAACAATTTTGGCTTTTGTTGTTTTATACTATAAAGGCATCTCTATAATGATCTTAACTCTAGTTACAGTTTCTAGTAAGTTTTCAATTAAAAACAATTTGAGCACATTTGTTTATTAACTAAGCAACTAAAACAATTTTATTAAGAACAGATGCTAAGTTTTCCTGCTTTTCCAGCAGTTCAACTAATTCCATGTTATTTTTACCTCAAACCCAATTACAAGGAAGTATTGACATGTAAGACTCAATTTTAGGTTACCTTTCAGAGTTATCCAATTTGTAACAGGCCAACCCCAAATATGATTTACGAGTTTCTAGGCACAAGCAAACTGGCAGTGTTAAAAACAGGTTTAAAAGGTAAATGTGAAGTTAAGCACAGATTAGAACAGAAGACAGAATTCTACACTTACTTAGCTTAGGGAAATACCTGTCTTTAGAATGACCTAATGCAAAGCTCCCAGTGTCTGTCCACAGTAGATACCTTGTGTGAGATCCTGCATCTGCATTCCTCCAGGAAACTCCCTGGGCAACAGATGAGTACAGTGCTAAGGGATCCAGAGAAGCCCAGCCCCTTATGAGACATAAATTGGAGCTGTTCTGGGGACTGCATCCCATTAGTTACCTCTTGAAAGGGTAATGCCCTGCTAGGCTTTTCGTTGGAATAATTGGAGTGTTACAAGGGAATAGGCAGGGAGCTAAGAATAGCCAGGGACGTTTTCAAATATTAATTGATGGTATATGAGGATGTTTCTTATTCTACAGGGGAGAGGTTTAGTAAATGGCCTAAATCTTGATTCCCCATTCACTTCCTTTTTAAGGAAAAACAAGGTCAGGGAGATGCAGAGTGCAGGCTAGTACTGAGGAATTGACTTCCATGTTACTCAAGTGTCACCCAAAGCCTCCTGGTTGATAGTTCATGCATGGCTCAGGTCCCTTCCATTCTCCTCTGGGGCAAGGACCCAACAGTCCACAAGGTGAGGCAGCTTGGAGACAGACTCCTACTGATGTGTCTATTAAATAGACCTAAGGCCTTCCTCCCAGCCTTCCCCAAAGAGACTAAAGGCTTTCCACTACAATGTTGAATAACTGTGGTGACAATGGGAATCCTTGTCTTGTTCCAGATCTTAGAGAAAAAGGCTTTAGCATTTCACCATTGAGTGTGATGTTACTGTGGGTTTTTCATACATGCACTCTATCAAGTAGAAGGTTCCTTCTATTCCTATCTTTTGAAGTGTTTTTATCAAGAAAGGATACCATATTTTGTTGAATACCATCTCTGCATTGATAGAGATAATCATGTGGTTTTTTTCCTTTGATTTGTTAATGTGGTGTATTACATTATTTGATTTCCTTATGTTGAAGTATGCTTGCACACTTGGGATAAAACCCACTTGATCATGGTGTATAATCTTTTGATGTATCATAGAATCATAGCATCATAGAATAAGATTGGTAATATTTCCATCTCTTCAATTTTTTTGGAAGAGTTTGAGCAGGATTGGTATTAGTTCTTGCAGATTGATTGGTTGAATTCATCTCTGAAACCATGCTTTTCTTCAGTGGGAGGTTTTTGATGACTAATTCCATCTCACCACTAATGATTGTTCTGCTGAATTATTAAGTTTCTTCTTTCATCAAAGGAAGTTGCTTGTGTGTTTATAGAAATTTATCCATTTCATTTATATTGTTCATCTTGTTGGCATACGATTTTTAAAGCATCCTCTTATTACACATTTTTTTTCCTGTGGAGCCAGAGGTGATTGCCCCTCTCTCATTTCTCATTTTATTTGCAAGTTCTTTCTTTTTCCTTTGTTAGACTAGCTATCAGCTTGCCAATTTTATCAATCTGCTCAAAGAACCAGCTTTTGGTATAGTTAATTCTTTCTAAAGTTTTTATTCACAATTTCATTTAGTTCTGCTCTAATCTTTTATTTCCTTCCTTCTACTTGCTTTTGGATTAATTTCTAGTTCTTTTTCTAGTTCCCCCTGTTGTAAAGTTATGGTGTTGATTTTAGCTCTTTTTTCTTTCTTTCTTTTCTTTTTTACTAGCATTTAGTGCTATGAATTTCCCTCTCAGCATGCTTTATCTGCATCTCAAAAATTTTCTTATATTGTGCTTTCATTTTCATTTCTTTGAGGTAGTTACTGATTTCTCTGGAAATTTCCTCCTTGACCAACTGATTTATTCAGGTTATGTTGTTTAACTTTCATATATTTGCATGTGTTCTGTTTACCCCACCATACTAATTTCCAGCTCCATTCCATTATAGGCAGAGAAATTGCTTTGTATAATTTCAGTCTTTCTAAATTCCTTGGGACATTTTCTATGCCCTAGCATGTGGTTTATTTTTGACATTGGTCCATTAGCATTTGAGAAGAATTTATATCGTTCTGTTTCTGGGTGTAATGTTCTGTATGTGTCCATTAGATCCAATTCTTTTAACATACAATTCAAGATATATTTTTCTTTATTGAACTGTCTAATGATGATAATGGTGTATTTTAGTCCCCCACTGTTCTGATAGAAGCATCTATTTCTGCCCTTAATGTTTCCAGTATTTGGCGCATGTATTTTATTGAAACCTGGTAAGGTTCTTAAATATTTATGACTATTCTTTCTTCTTAGTTTATTACTCTTTTTATGAATATATAGCGTACTTCTTTGTCTCTTCCAACACTTTTGCATCTTATATCTACTTTGTCTGATATTAATATCACTTTTTTGGTTACTGTTTGCATGTAAAATCATTTTTCAGCATTTCTCTTGCAACCTATTTGTGTCCCTAAGTCTAATTGTGTTTCTTGTACACATCATATAGATGGTTCATATCCATTATGCCAATCCGTGTCTTTCCCCCTGAGATGTTTCCCTCATCTGTTTGCCCATTGTTGTTCATTGTTTTGTTTTGTTTTTGTATTCTGTTTCTTTGCATTAATTGTCTGTTGTTTTTGCTCATTGTCTGCTTGCTTTCTAATTGTCTTGCTCATTGTTTTTTTTTGTTTTTTTGTTTTGTTTTTGCTCATTGTCTACTTGTTTTTACTTGTTGCCTGCTCATTATTTGTCTTCTTTAGGAGGCATTAGGAACTGAACCTGGGACCTCCCATGTGGGAGGCAGGCACTCAACTGCTTGAGCCACATCCACTTCCAATCTGTGTTTTTTGATTGGAGAGTTTATTCCATTAACATTCAATGTCGTTACTGTAAAGGAAGAACTTACTTTAGCCATTTTTTATTTAGTTTTATATAAGTCATAATTTATTTTTATTCCTCTTGCACTAGAAGTTCATATCTGCATATTTGAACAGGCAGAGGAAGGAATTAGCAACATCAAAGATAGGGCATATGTAATCCCATAGAAATTAGAACAGATAGACAAAAATAAGAAAAAAAAAATTCATCAGGTAGTCAGGCAATTGAATGACAACAAGAAACAACAAACATACACTGTATGGGCATCCCGGAGGAGAAAAAAAGAGAAAAGTGGCCAAAGGAGTGTTTGAGGTAATAATTGCTCCAAATTTCCCAACTTTTAACAGAGACATGTTCAGGAAGTGCAGTATATTCCAAACACAATAAATACTAGCAGGTCTACCCTGAGATTCATACTTATCATATTTTCAGACAGTCAAGACAAAGACAGAATCCTGAAAAGCAGCAAGAGAAAAGAAATTCATCTGAAACCAGAAAAGTGGGAAGTCACTGGTATGACATACTTAAGGTGATAAAATAAAATAACTGACATCCAAGAATTCTATATCCAGCATATTTGTCATTCAAAAATGAGAAAGAGTTCAAAATATTCACAGTGAAGAGAAATTGAGGGAATTTGTCATCAAGTTCCCTACCCTGCAAGAAATACTAAAATGAGTTCTGAAGGTAGAAATGAAAAAAAAAAAAAAAAAAAAGAAAAGCAGGAGAGGAGGGTTGGAGGACAGTGTAGAAAGGAAGATTATCACCATTCCATTTTAGTTTTAGGAAAAAGGAACCATTACTACCAAAATGAAACCCTGATCCCATATAAGCCATAAGATCCTGGCAAATGATATTGACATTGAACTCTTCGGGGAATCATGGAGCCCTGAACCTTGCTCTATGCACCCTACTTATTCATCTAGTTATATTCCATTTATATCATTGAGTGTCAGGATCTGTAAAATATCAATGCATTAAAAAAACCTTTCACTGTCTTTAAAATTGGCTCTGTGTTGGCAGGTCCTTAAGAGTTTAGTTTTTCTATCAAGAAGGTCCACCTGAGGCAAAAGTGTGAAAGTATGGGATCCTCTCTTGACCTGTGTCTTCTCTTGGGCTTGTTTTAGGACCTTAGAAATTTGTGTTTCCTGGAATTGGAATGCCTTCCCTATCCCTATGAAATACACCATCCCTCCCATTTTAGTGTACTATTATATGTCTTATAGCCAGGAATCCCTTGCACAGGCCACTTTGAATTGATAGTTACTTAAAATGCTTTCACTGTCTGCAACCTCTTTCTGCTTGCAGAGCAAGTTCTGGGAAAAGAAAACCAAGACTGGAACCAACCTGCAAGCACTTCAGTATACTTGTGGGGGTTACTCTACTTCCTCCAAAACAGAGTCAAAGACATACAATGAATGTTCAGGGCAGTCCACACCGTGCCAGTGAGTGATTAGGGTGCAATCCAGATTGTTCTGCCAGTTTTATTTGGCTTTTTCTTGTTTCAAGACTCACCCTGTTACTGCAATTATTGAACTGTTTTCTGGAAATTTGAGGAAGACAGTTTGCTTTTTATTGGAGTTTCTCAAAGACTTTGTGGGTAAACAAGCCCTGGAGTGACTTATGCTGCCACCTTTGCCTAGAAGCAATCATAATAATATTAAGAACAATAAAATAATGTAAAGATGTAAATTTTATCCCCAGAGAAAACACTAGCAATAAAATGCCAAGAAATGTTGCTAAAAAATACAAAAAAAAGGAATGAAATTAAATATTAAATATTATATTAACCAAAAGAAGTAAAATATAAGAATTAGAACAGCAAAATTATGGCATAAAGTGAAAATAACACATAAATAATGATTTTAAATGTGTTCAAATTCTGCAATTAAATGCTATTTAATTGATTCTATTTCCTTATTTTCTATAAGACCCAACTATATGATGTCTAAAAGAAATGGATGAATATGAAAAGGATGTGAAAATGTATATCTATAAATATGAGCATATAAATACTACTCTGCAAAGTAGTACTATAAGAAAATATAAGCCTTTGAATTCCAGGGATGTTAATAGAGAAGAAAATAAAAAGGAGACAATTTTCCAGAATATTATAAAACTCCAAATTAAAAGTAGAAATATTTAAAAATGGGAATAGAATTTTTTTTAAAAATTAAAGGCATTGAATAATTGTCAAGGCTAAAGTTATAATTGTCTTGAAATATAAGCCTAATAGATTGTTTCCTTTCTGTTTCTTTTACATGATCTGCCAAAAATATGTTACTATTAGAGATGCTATATTAGAGACCCAACAATGAAAATTTATCAAAAAATTTAGTCATAATAAGTTTTGTAAATTATTCTTTCTTTGACTATGAATATTATTTTAGAGTAAACTTAATGACTATAAAAATTGATTTCAATTCTGGGGAAAAAACTCCCTCATGTTGACTTTGCAGGCTATTGAGATGGCATGGACATAGAAAGTCTTAAAAACCAAGGTTGGGAGTGTAGGTGGGTAAAGCAATTAGGTGCCTCCCTCCCGCATCAGAGGTCCCAGGTTCGGTTCCCAATGCTTCCTAGAAAAACAAGGAAGACAGACAGACACAGCAAGTGCAAAACAATGTAGGGGTGAGAAGAAATAAATAAATAAAATAAATCTTGGGAAAAAAAAAAAAAAAAACAAGATCACCTAGTGTCAAATTAATGAATGCTGGCCTTTTAATCTCCAAATAAGCTTTCCTCATATTACTGAATTTTTGATGAAGAATTGTACATTCAAATTTAATCATATATATATTATTTATTTTACTCCTTCCTCTATTGTATCAAATATTTTCCAGTACTGTACAGTGTAAACAGTTTTCTTACAAAAGTTGCTTCTAAATCTACATGGAAATTGACTTCATAACCATTAAGTTAATGAAATATTCACAAGAAACCATTTCTCCTGGTTGTATATAGAGGAAGTAAGCTTTTGACCATTCACCTAATTAGAAAAACTTTATTCATCTCAGTACTTATAGTTTGTTTCTTTTTGCATGTTTCTTTTAATATAATAAAGGCCAACATACTAAAGAAGCAAACAAGTTTTAAAAAACACTGCTATGGCTGATTACAGCATTGCATCTGCTCTATAGATGAATAGTTGACATTCCCAAGCCTGACTGGAAACACTGTCATGTATTCCTTATGATGCATCAAAAATGCTCATTCATCACCTGGTGCTCACTCCTAGAAAGTACTTGGTTATGCTGCACCATTCAATGCAAAATTCATGATATTGTAGGTTTTAGAAAAGTCTATTATAACAAAGGTTTGGGTATATTAGAAATATTTAATAATAAAAAATCAAGACATTACAGAAAATTCACTGTGATTCAATTATAAAAATTTTAAGTGCACATAAAAATAAGCTTTATATGTACAAAAATACTTGGAAGAAAAAACATGTAAAGAATAACAACACTTATGAACGATTTTCATTCTCTTAATTTGGTTGTAAAATAATTGTTGTGGAATAAAAAAATGTTTAATCCTATGGTAAATTAATTTTAGATATAAAATTGTTTCATTATGATAATGTTCTTTTCTATTCTTGATGTTTAACAATGTATCCTTTGAGACACAGGTTAAATAATAATTTCTCCAGTAATAACTACATTTTTACCCAGCCATAAAACAGAGCATCACAAAAGAATACAAAAAAATGCTGCTCAACATTATGTGGCTTCTAACGGGAAGGGAACTCTTTGTTTCAAATTAATCATTGGCATACCAGAAAGTTTCGATGGAAATTGGTCCCAGAGATGACCACATATTGCATTATCAGCAATCCTTAATATAAGAGGTGCTGTGGCATTATCAGGGTGAAAGACGAGGGATACTCATCTCTGCTTGTGTTCAGAATAGTTTCCCGGTATATTTATAAAACATAATTTCCAGGTGAATTTTCTATGTGATCAAGACCTGAACAAAATTTTAGATTGATTAATTTTTTTTTATTTTTTATTTTTTTATTTTTTTTTTTATTTTTCTTTTTTTTATATATATATATACATATATTTTAAGAGGTGCTTAGATTACCTAAAATATTACATAGAACCCACTGGGATTCCCATGTTGCCCACCTCCCACACCTCCCACCACATCCAACACAAACATCTCCCATAGTGTGGCCCACCAACCTCAATGAACTTACACATCCTGGAGCTTTGCCACCAACCATAGACCACAGTTCACACTGTAGACCACACTCTCTCCCACTCAGTTCTGAGTGGTGTGTGCTGATTTAAAATGGCCTACATCCATTGCCACAGCAGTACTATTATACCTCTAAAATAGAAATAACGAGCAAAAAGTAAACTTTGTTTATCTCAAAAGATATAATTAGTGTATCACAATAATCTGAATATTTCTGGCTCCTTAAAAATGGTTTACATATTGTATTTGTGAGAATAATTTGGGTTGAAAACCTCTAGACAGGTAATACTGAAAGAAGTTTATCACCAGCTCTGTCTCATGGTAAGTATTAATCCCAAAGATAGAGCATTTTAGTTAATCTAAAAAATTTAGGATTATTATAAGAAGGATATGCTTAAACCTACACATGTCTTGTAGGCCTTACCTATGTTATATAACCTGGTTTTATAAAATGGAAATATTGAGTTAATAGAATTAGAGTTATCAAGCTATGTTCTTATATTTAATTATATTGAAAATATAATTTTGGAAGAAATTTGATTAAATAATCTGGTGAAAACACATCTTCTAAATAAAAATGGTAATGTGTAGTCTATAAAATTATTTCATCTAAGATTTAATTTCTGAACTGTCATTTCTACTAAATAATATTTGATGCAAAAACACAGTAAGTGATGCATTAAAACTCTCTACCAATATTTATTTCATAATATGCATTTTTGTTTATTTTGCTGAAATTAAACATATGTAGAAATATAGTTTTAATAGCAGATCTCTGAAGTCAACCAATGTTAATAGAATAGAGCTATCAATACTTAAAGTTACTTAACTTCCTAAGCCCTTTTCTCATCTAATAAATGTGTGCTATAGTTATAACTTTGGCATAATATTTTAATCTGGATAAATCTGGTAATGAAGGGAAGTATTTATAACAGTGTCATGGTCATTCTAATTATGCAATATATATATGAGTTTCTATTATATAATACTGAAATATTGATTTATAACTCGTTTACATTTGCCAGTCAAACCAACATTTCTTTCATTCATAATTTGCAAACTACTCCTTATTATGAATTTCTAGAATCACTAAATTACTTTTAAAATTCCAGATCATTCCTTTAAAAAACAATTTAAGATAAATCATGCTAAGTATCATCTTTGCTTTATCAACAGTTGAAAGATATTATTGAAAGTAGGAATAACACACGTGTCTGACTTCATTCTGATGGGATTGACAGACTCAAGAGATCCGGCCAGTCCTCTTCATGCTGTTTCTCCTTATATACCTTGTTACCACACCGGAGAATGCAGGGATGATACTGATAATTTGCCTGGATCTCCAGCTCCACACGCCCATGTACTTTTTCCTCAGTCACCTGTCATTCCTTGACCTCGGTTACTCAACAGTCATCATACCTAAAACCTTAGAGAACTTACTGACTTCCTACAAGTCTATTTCATTCATAGGCTGCTTCACCCAGATGTATTTCTTTTTCTTCTTGGCAGTCAGTGAACTTTTCCTTCTCTCTGCAATGGCCTAATGACAACTATGCAGCTATCTGCAATCCCCTTCACTACCAGGTTGTTAAGTCTTCTAGACTCTACTCTGCCCTTATAACTGGGTCCTAAGTGTTTGGCTTCACTGAATCATTAGTCATTGTTTTTTGCATCAACAGTTTGCATTTCTGCAAATCCAATGTAATCTATCACTTTTTCTGTGACTTAATCCCAATTTTAGCCCTGTCTAGCACTGACACTCATGAGAGTGAAATCATGGTATTCATTTTCTCTACTTTAAATGGGATGGTGTCTCTTATCACCATCTCTGTGTCATATAGGTCCCTTCTGTCTACCATCCTGAAAATTAATTCCACCTCAGGAAAGTGCCAAGCCTTTTCTACTTGTGCTTCACACCTCCTGGAGTCACCATCTTTTATGGCAACTACAGTGTTTACTTATTTAAAACCGAAGAGGTCCTACTCCTTGGGAAAGGATCAAAGAGCCTCTGTGTTTTATACTATGGTGATCCCCATGCTGAATCCCCTCATTTTTAGTCTTAGGAACAAAGAGGTGATTCATGCTTTCTCTAGAGGCATACAGAAGAGAGAGAGCTCCAGGCAATTGAAACTGCAGTGATGGTGAACAGTTAAGTGCATCTTTTCTTCATTTCCTATGTACAGTACATCCTTTAAGTAGTTTGAATTTCTGTAGAGACATCCTCTATGTGACAACACATTATCTGGGACATTAAAAATTTTAAAAATGTGATGTTATTATTGAAGTTGTATCACAGAAATCCCCATGCATATTCCAATTTCAGAGAATTTTATCATGGAGAGCTCTTTCAGAAGTTATTCCATTTTTTTCTGTAGAGAAGAAACTCAGGTCAGTCATTTTTTTTTTTTAAGTTTCAAATATTTTATTTTTTTATTCATACAGTATGAAGTTTTCTAAAGATACCACAACATGATATATCATGCAGAAGAAAAACTAAACATTCAACATAAACCACCCCTCCCCCACCCTCATACACAAACTAAAAAAAGAAAAAAACCCTCATTCCCGGGTAAGGAAATAATGTTTGCACTATTTTCTGTAACACAGTCAAGATATGCACAAGCAAGACAAATAGAAAGCATTTGCTAAAATATTTGTAACAAATACTTATATACAAAAAAATTCACAAAAGACAAGTTCCCCCTTGAAGCAGAGCACATGGCAGTTGACACTGGAACAGATCAAACCACTGGCTGGGATTATAAACCACCTACTGATCCAGAGGAAGAAAGTTACGTGTAGTGGAGATTTTCAGTTTTAACATTAACATTTCCAAAATTTGGCAACACTTTTTAAAATTATGCAAATTATATAAACAAGAGGTACATTTTAAATCGATCTACATGCAAAACTCCATGTCATGCAAGGACACCAAGCACTGGGAATTTTTTCTCACAGACAGAGCCCATGATGTGCAGCACTTAGTTGAAGGAACAGGGATGGCAGGCAGGTGGCTCAATTTAAGATTCATTCACCTTGATTCAACCTGCCCTTTTCCACTCATGATTATAAAACCATTTTAAATAGAAAAACTCCATAGGGAAAGTCCTAGAAAGCTAACCAAAATGTTTTTCTTCCAGCCAATAGTACCTTTGCAGAAAAGGGAAGGGATAATATCAAGTGGTGGAACATGACACACTACTTTTATATCACACAAATTTATTAAGTTATTCATTACAAATTGTATGGACAAATGAAGAAAACTGTCATCCACTATGCCTGTGTAAAGAAACTTAAAAGGTTTAAATTTGGATAAAACTTTGCTCTTCTGTGGCATATAGATTAACAAGATTTCTTCCATTTATATCACAAATATGTGTGGGTGTTCAGATCCATTTCTACACATTAAATATAACCAGTTACTTAGATTAGCTCCAAGTCTTTTAAAACACAGAAGGGAAATTTATGGTTCAAATATAAATTTAATGACAAATCATTTAACCTTGACATGAAACAAAAAATGTATATCCTATGCAGTTACATGATTCTTTCAGGTGTTCTTCATTAAGTAATGCAAAAGCTAAATCATGATTGCCTCAGACAGTTTCTGTTCTTCTTGTATAAAATAGCAATTACAGATAACTTACATTTACTCAGGGACATTTAATAAAGGTCATGGCTCCTAGTTACAAAGTAACAGAATGAAGCAGCCATCAGCATTGTGTAGTCACAATATGAACACAAGCCTAGCTCTTGGCAATATCACCGAACTATGCTCTCTCAGGCAGAGATGTATTAAAAGCTGTTCAGCAATGAGACGTAATCCCTGGATATATATTCATAGGTATAAATAAAGTTACAGACTCCGTTGTTAAAAAAATGTAATTAAGGTAAATAATAGGATGTTAATAAATGCTTTGTCAATCTCTCAAAGGAGAAAGCACAGGAAAAGGAAATAGCTGGCTTAACACCCAGCTCAAATTGTACAATCTTCTATCTATATATAAAACTGTGTGAAATAAAAGTAAGGATGTAAATATCCATGATTTTGAACTTTTATGTTCTGCTTGGCACTTTTGTACTCTATCATTTTGTTTCTGAATCAAGTATATTAAATTAAACCCAACTGACTACATATATAGAAAGCTACATGTATATATAAATAAAATTTACATATGTATATATAGATACTTTCTTGTTATAAAAGATGAAGAAAAATAAATTAAAAAGCCAACCCCTTCCCTTTCTCCACCACACTGATATGCTCTTTTCATCTTGCTGTCCTTCAGACTTTAAAGTGCTACACTGAGTTAGTGAGAGAGTAAGAGTTCAATAACACTTAGTTGGCTTCATGAGGCTCATGTTGGAAAATGTGGCTTCACAGAGAAAAATACTTCCATTTAAATACACAAAGAGCATTGCTGGACATCTGAGCAGATCTTCGGAGATGGAGAAGAAAACCAAAGTGTTGGGTAGTAATCTAAAAAGCCTCACACATCTACCACCATCTTTTTGTGGATATCCGGGCCACCTACAAGGGCACAGAATTCTTCAAATGATATTCTTCCATCTCCATCTTTACCTGCATTTATTATGGTTTTGTCTACAATTTGCTGTAACTGTGTATCTTTCAGATTGTTCCCCACCATCATCTTCAGCACCTGGAAGAGTTCCCCATTGGAAATATAGCCATCTTCATCCATGTCATAGATACGGAAAGCAAACCTCAACTTTTGTTCCTAATCTCCTTTGACACTGAACTGAGAGACTCCCTCAATGAATTCCTTAATGTCTACTTCTCCATTCCCATCTGTGTCAAATATATCTATTACTCGCTGCCCTAAAGGATTCTGTTGTAACTCTGGCAGAGACATGAACTCTTCCACACTCAAAGAACCCGAATTGTCCAAATCAAGCTTCTTAAATCTCTTTCCTAGCCTTTTAATTTCATCAGCATCAAAGTGTGAGCACATTTCCAACGGATAACTTGCTTCATTTCCCATTTTGCTCGGCGGGTCCGCGGCTCACTCCGTTGGAGAACTGTGTGGGCGCTCAGACTGGCTAGCGCAGGAAGCAGCGGCCCAGCTGCGCTCGCCTAGGGCGGGTGCGGCCCTCCGGACGCCAGCCGGGAGGGGGTGCGGGTGAGGGAGGGGAGGCGGCGCCGCGGGGCCCGTGCTGGCGGGGTGAGGGCGCAGGCGAGGGGGTGGGAGGGGATGGGCGGAGAAAAGAAATTAAAGTGCAGATTCAAAGATACTGGTAGGGGAGAGGGCGGAGAGGAAGAGAGGGGAAAGGGGGCCAGGCGGCTAGGGGGCTGCAGCCTCACGCTCGCGCCGGAGCATTGAGGGATTCACTCCAGGTCAGTCTTTAAGAGTGTGGCTGTGTATTAAAAATTCTAGATTTTAATTTCTAGAAATGCCAGCTTATTAGCTGTATATCCCTTAATTAGTCACTGAAATTTTAAATCTTGTTTCTTTAACTGTAAAGGTAAATAATTCTAAGATTGTGGAGATATTTTACAAATAAAATCAGATGATGAATGGAAAGCATTTAATGCAATGTTAATAAATAAATTTTGACCTATATCAGAATGCTATATTCTTGCAAAATTTGAATGCACAATAGCAATTGTCATGAAAATGTTAACTGGCTTTTACCAAATACATTTGGCTATCTTATTCATTAACAAATAAACAGTTCAAAGAAAAACAACAGTTTAATATTTGGTCTTAGAGTAAAGTAAAACATTATGATCGGATTAATTTAAGGAGTCTGTATATTTAAACATTGAAGAAAATTTGGAAAGTATTTTAAATTATTAAAGAAAATAGAAATACATTAACTTATTAAAGTTTTGTTCATGGCTTTCTAGAATAATTTTATTTATACCTAAGTATATATTAAAATGCAGCAACTTTTTGTCATTTTCTATTTCTATATGAATTTTTGTTTTCCACTCATGATTATAACATTTGTTGATATCTTTGACATTTAAGCTTAGGAGATGAATGTGGTTGTTTTGGTTTTTTGTTTGTTTGTTTGATTTTGGTTTATGAATTAAATCAAGAATCCCATCTTGAAATCAATTAAGACCTCAAGTTTTCTAAATTCATGAGGTTATATATCTGCTTGCTGTTTTATCTCTTTCGTGTCTACCTGCTAACCTTTTGAAAACCCACCATTTTGTGATGCATCAATATGCTTCAGCAATTAATATTTCTTTGGTTAATTTGGTTATGGTTAAAATATAATGTCCTTTCTCTGCTTTACACAAGATTATGTTCTGTATAAAGTTATAAATTTTAGAGTAAAATTCTTATTTAAATTTTTTAAGGTTTTAATAGAGAAATATTGTAAAGTTAAGAATTGATATTGAATCCAAATTTTGTGATATCCCATAAAATTTGGTCAGTTAGGTCACTGATATTTCCTTTTAAAAATATCTCCTTGTAAACAAGAATTGTAGGTTTAATTTTCTCAACTATTCAAAGTATATTTAAGAAATTATGCTGTCTTAATTTTCCTATATTTGATCTTTTGCATTTAAACTTAGACAATGGTTATTAGATATATTTTCCCCGCAAGAAATTTGTAACATTTTCATTTACATTAATGTTTCTTTGTTTAATTATATTTCTTCATTTCCTTAAAAATTGTTGTAATATTAAAATATAGTTCAGACTCTGTTAGGATTAAAATTTTAATGAATTCTTACAAATTCAAGCTGTTAAGTATTATATTCAAATAATTAAAATGTGCATTATTTTCCTCTACATCCTTAATTAATGTAAACTTTTTGATGTATCATGTAAAATATCTATGTAAATAACTTTGTTAACATTTATTTTGGCTCTGAACTCTGTCCTCTAGGATCTATATTTATTGCTTTGTTTGCCTAAGGCTATATCTTTGATAAGTATTTACTTTTATAAGAAAGTAAGTTTTTAACTAATCAACCATCTTGTACATGTGTATTTTCTTATATTTATAAGACCATTGGTACTTTAAGACCGTTTGTGCTCCAGAAAAGATCATGTCCTTAGAGTGAATCCATTCCTGTGGGTCTGAATCTATTGGAGGTGGGGCCCTTTGATTAGATTTCTTCAGTTATGGGCCTTTGATTAGACCCAAGGTGGGTCTTGATATATTACTGGAGTACTTTATGAACAGGATGAATTCAGAAATACAGATAGAAAAGCCACAGACGCTTGGAAAGGCAGCCACAGAAGCTCAGAGAGAAAACAATGAAATCAAGAAGCTGAAATAAATGGAACCTGGGAGAGAAAATGCCACAGAAGCTGCAGCCAGAGGCTTAAAGCAGCAAAGCCTGGGGGAGAAGGCAGAAACCAGCAGAAGACACCTTGTGCCCTTCCATATGACAGGAGTCCAGGATTGCCAGCAGCCTTAGGGGAGAGAGCTTCACCTGATGCCTTGTATGGACACTTTTCCTCAGCCTTGGATCTCTAAGCTTCTAAGTTAATAAATCTGCATTTTAAAAGCCAACCCATTTCTGGTATATTGACTTGGCAGTCTTTAGCAAATTAAAACAAGGCCCTTTACATTTTCTGGTCTTCTTTTTATGAACTGTGCTGGGCTTTCTTTCTATCATGTACATGGCTATGATTTAGAAAATTTATCTTGCTGGTTTGTATGGACAGTAATGGTCAACAGTTTCTCTAATCTTTCAGACAGAAGTTCAGGAATTGCTTATGCTTCAATTAAATTCTGACTATGCTGCCTCCTACATTATATTCTAGAATGCAGTTATGATTGTATTACATAAATATCATATAACCTCTGGAAAAGTGAAAATAGTAGTATATTTACATTTACCCCATTTTCACTGTTTATATGGGTGCATAACATATTTTATGTAAGCTGTGGTCTGAAATATTTTTCAGACAAATGCTTTTACTCATAGTTATATGTTAAAATTCTATGTATTGTAAAAGTTGAACTACTTGAAATGTGATAAAGGAAATAAGATTGGAACACAACATGACAAAATATGAAAAAAGCTTTTTGCAAATCTTTGATGTTATAAAATAAAGGGGAAAATCAGAATATAGTTACAGGACACCTAATTATATTCCATAACAACACTATAAAATATAGTTTATAATTCTTTGCCAAGGAATACTTGGAAGTTTTTGCTCAAAAACCCCACAAATGACTACAACAATGTGCTATAAATAGCTCTCAGCTATGAAAGCTCTGTTATAAGATTAACCTGGGGGAAAAAAAATAGAATTAACCTCACACTAATAGATTTCCTAATTTGGAGAAAGGAGTCTGTCCGCCCATGGAATCACTCCCCATGTTCTTTAGGAAAACCATAAAAGTACTTCAATCAAAATACTACTACACATAAATCATTATGATTTCTCTGCACCAACTTAAAACACTATGCTCAAATATGTTAATCAGTTCCCTATTATTGCCTGCTGGTCTCATCAGAAAAAGGTGGCATGATAGAATTTTCTAGCAGAAAATAGAGCAAGATTACTATATAAAAAATCTTAGGTTAAAAGGTGCAGTTAATAGAATAATTCATAATCTTAGAGTCCCAGTGAGGTGATCTCAGATGGGAAGAGGGGCTATGCTAATATGGAAGCCTAACAGAATTCCCTGGTCATAGCATACAATATATTTTATATACATTTGAGAATGTGTATCATTCTCCTTATATCTTAAGTTTCTCAAAGGCCAGTAATGCAAAGACAATAGCTCTAGATTATCTGTGAGACAAAAAACTTCAACTGCATAGGGCTGGGGGTGGGAGATGTTGGGGGTGGTTTTTAATGCAATATGTGTAAATTTTTACACCTGGAAGAAGTATAAATTTTGTTAACATTTTTCAAAAAAGCCCCTAATGAGGGCCAGGCAATATTCAAAAGACTTTAGGTAAATAATTAACCCTATTTATCATCACAAGATAACGCTCTGGGAGATATTTGCATTTGCAACGTCTAAAATTTAATCTCAAGTAATGAAAATGTATCCTCCTGCTTGTTCAGACAAAAATATAAGGGTCATTCTGGATTTTTTCTTAAGTCTCACAACTCATATCTTGTCCATCATCATATCGTATTGATTCTCTGTTCAAAATATATTTGGTGTGTGACTATTTATCAACACTTCCTCTGCTAACATACTGGCCCAAAGAACCATTATCTCCATCTTTAAATCATTGCCACAGCCTTCTAGATTGTCTCCCTGCTTTCTGCCTTATCCCTCTTGAGTCTATTGTCAATGTTAGGGTAGTGATACTGTTGAAATGTAGGTGGTATCATGTCATTTTTCTTTACTAATCCAACAAGATTTCTCCTCATATTGAGTAAAAATGGCTGAGTTTACAGATGTTAAAACTGTGACTCAGAGTGATTTCATAGCTTAT
>JAKSZT010054022.1:259810-262313 GCA_026826555.1 Tolypeutes matacus | reverse complement strand
ATAAGCTATGAAATCACTCTGAGTCACAGTTTTAACATCTGTAAACTTAGCCATTTTTACTCAATATGATGAGAAATCTTGTTGGATTAGTAAAGAAAAATGACATGATACCACCTACATTTCAACAGTATCACTACCCTAACATTGACAATAGACTCAAGAGGGATAAGGCAGAAAGCAGGGAGACAATCTAGAAGGCTGTGGCAATGATTTAAAGATGGAGATAATGGTTCTTTGGGCCAGTATGTTAGCAGAGGAAGTGTTGATAAATAGTCACACACCAAATATATTTTGAACAGAGAATCAATACGATATGATGATGGACAAGATATGAGTTGTGAGACTTAAGAAAAAATCCAGAATGACTCTTATATTTTTGTCTGAACAAGTAGGAGGATACATTTTCATTACTTGAGATTAAATTTTAGACGTTGCAAATGCAAATATCTTCCAGAGCGTTATCTTGTGATGATAAACAGGGTTAATTATTTACCTAAAGTCCTTTGAATATTGCCTGGCCCTCATTAGGGGCTTTTTTGAAAAATGTTAACAAAATTTATACTTCTTCCAGGTGTAAAAATTTACACATATTGCATTAAAAACCACCCCCAAAATCTCCCACCCCCAGCCCTATGCAGTTGAAGTTTTTTGTCTCACAGATAATCTAGAGCTATTGTCTTTGCATTACTGGCCTTTGAGAAACTTAAGAAATAAGGAGAATGATACACATTCTCAAATGTATATAAAATATATTGTATGCTATTGACCAGGGAATTCTGTTAGGCTTCCATATTAGCATAACCCCTCTTCCCATCTGAGATCACCTCACTGGGACTCTAAGGATATGAATTATTCTATTAACTGCACTTGTTAACCTAAGATTTTTTATATAATAATCTTGCCCTATTTTCTGCTAGAAAATTCTATCATGCCACCTTTTTCTGATGAGACCAGCAGGCAATAATAGGGAACTGATTAACATATTTGAGCATAGTGTTTTAAGTTGGTGCAGAGAAATCATAATGATTTATGTGTAGTAGTATTTTGATTGAAGTACTTTTATGGTTTTCCTAAAGAACATGGGGAGTGATTCCATGGGCGGACAGACTCCTTTCTCCAAATTAGGAAATCTATTAGTGTGAGGTTAATTCTATTTTTTTTCCCCCAGGTTAATCTTATAACAGAGCTTTCATAGCTGAGAGCTATTTATAGCACATTGTTGTAGTCATTTGTGGGGTTTTTGAGCAAAAACTTCCAAGTATTCCTTGGCAAAGAATTATAAACTATATTTTATAGTGTTGTTATGGAATATAATTAGGTGTCCTGTAACTATATTCTGATTTTCCCCTTTATTTTATAACATCAAAGATTTGCAAAAAGCTTTTTTCATATTTTGTCATGTTGTGTTCCAATCTTATTTCCTTTATCACATTTCAAGTAGTTCAACTTTTACAATACATAGAATTTTAACATATAACTATGAGTAAAAGCATTTGTCTGAAAAATATTTCAGACCACAGCTTACATAAAATATGTTATGCACCCATATAAACAGTGAAAATGGGGTAAATGTAAATATACTACTATTTTCACTTTTCCAGAGGTTATATGATATTTATGTAATACAATCATAACTGCATTCTAGAATATAATGTAGGAGGCAGCATAGTCAGAATTTAATTGAAGCATAAGCAATTCCTGAACTTCTGTCTGAAAGATTAGAGAAACTGTTGACCATTACTGTCCATACAAACCAGCAAGATAAATTTTCTAAATCATAGCCATGTACATGATAGAAAGAAAGCCCAGCACAGTTCATAAAAAGAAGACCAGAAAATGTAAAGGGCCTTGTTTTAATTTGCTAAAGACTGCCAAGTCAATATACCAGAAATGGGTTGGCTTTTAAAATGCAGATTTATTAACTTAGAAGCTTAGAGATCCAAGGCTGAGGAAAGTGTCCATACAAGGCATCAGGTGAAGCTCTCTCCCCTAAGGCTGCTGGCAATCCTGGACTCCTGTCATATGGAAGGGCACAAGGTGTCTTCTGCTGGTTTCTGCCTTCTCCCCTAGGCTTTGCTGCTTTAAGCCTCTGGCTGCAGCTTCTGTGGCATTTTCTCTCCCAGGTTCCATTTATTTCAGCTTCTTGATTTCATTGTTTTCTCTCTGAGCTTCTGTGGCTGCCTTTCCAAGCGTCTGTGGCTTTTCTATCTGTATTTCTGAATTCATCCTGTTCATAAAGTACTCCAGTAATATATCAAGACCCACCTTGGGTCTAATCAAAGGCCCATAACTGAAGAAATCTAATCAAAGGGCCCCACCTCCAATAGATTCAGACCCACAGGAATGGATTCACTCTAAGGACATGATCTTTTCTGGAGCACAAACGGTCTTAAAGTACCAATGGTCTTATAAATATAAGAAAATACACATGTACAAGATGGTTGATTAGTTAAAAACTTACTTTCTTATAAAAGTAAATACTTATCAAAGATATAGCCTTAGG
>JAKSZT010054022.1:239810-254810 GCA_026826555.1 Tolypeutes matacus | reverse complement strand
CTTTCCTGAGGTGGAATTAATTTTCAGGACGGTAGACAGAAGGGACCTATATGACACAGAGATGGTGATAAGAGACACCATCCCATTTAAAGTAGAGAAAATGAATACCATGATTTCACTCTCATGAGTGTCAGTGCTAGACAGGGCTAAAATTGGGATTAAGTCACAGAAAAAGTGATAGATTACATTGGATTTGCAGAAATGCAAACTGTTGATGCAAAAAACAATGACTAATGATTCAGTGAAGCCAAACACTTAGGACCCAGTTATAAGGGCAGAGTAGAGTCTAGAAGACTTAACAACCTGGTAGTGAAGGGGATTGCAGATAGCTGCATAGTTGTCATTAGGCCATTGCAGAGAGAAGGAAAAGTTCACTGACTGCCAAGAAGAAAAAGAAATACATCTGGGTGAAGCAGCCTATGAATGAAATAGACTTGTAGGAAGTCAGTAAGTTCTCTAAGGTTTTAGGTATGATGACTGTTGAGTAACCGAGGTCAAGGAATGACAGGTGACTGAGGAAAAAGTACATGGGCGTGTGGAGCTGGAGATCCAGGCAAATTATCAGTATCATCCCTGCATTCTCCGGTGTGGTAACAAGGTATATAAGGAGAAACAGCATGAAGAGGACTGGCCGGATCTCTTGAGTCTGTCAATCCCATCAGAATGAAGTCAGACACGTGTGTTATTCCTACTTTCCATAATATCTTTCAACTGTTGATAAAGCAAAGATGAAACTTAGCATGAATTATCTTAAATTGTTTTTTAAAGGAATGATCTGGAATTTAAAAAGTAATTTAGTGATTCTAGAAATTCATAATAAGGAGTAGTTTGCAAAATATGAATGAAAGAAATGTTGGTTTGACTGGCAAATGTAAATGAGGTATAAATCAATATTTCATTATTATATAATAGAAACTCATATATATATATTGCATAATTAGAATGACCATGACACTGTTATAAATACTTCCTTCCCTTCATTACCAGATTTATCCAGATTAAAGTATGCCAAAGTTATAACTATAGCACACATTTATTAGATGAGAAAAGGGCTTAGGAAGTTAAGTAACTTTAAGTATTGATAGCTCTATTCTATTAACATTGGTTGACTTCAGAGATCTGCTATTAAAACTATATTTCTACATATGTTTAATTTCAGCAAAATAAACAAAATACATATTATGAAATAAATATTGGTAGAGAGTTTTAATGCATCACTTACTGTGTTTTTGCATCAAATATTATTTAGTAGAAATGACAGTTCAGAAATTAAATCTTAGATGAAATAATTTTATAGACTACACATTACCATTTTTATTTAGAAGATGTGTTTTCACCAGATTATTTAATCAAATTTCTTCCAAAATTATATTTTCAATATAATTAAATATAAGAACATAGCTTGATAACTCTAATTCTATTAATTCAATATTTCCATTTTATAAAACCAGGTTATATAACATAGGTAAGGCCTACAAGACATGTGTAGGTTTAAGCATATCCTTCTTATAATAATCCTAAATTTTTTAGATTAACTAAAATGCTCTATCTTTGGGATTAATACTTACCATGAGACAGAGCTGGTGATAAACTTCTTTCAGTATTACCTGTCTAGAGGTTTTCAACCCAAATTATTCTCACAAATACAATATGTAAACCATTTTTAAGGAGCCAGAAATATTCAGATTATTGTGATACACTAATTATATCTTTTGAGATAAACAAAGTTTACTTTTTGCTCGTTATTTCTATTTTAGAGGTATAATAGTACTGCTGTGGCAATGGATGTAGGCCATTTTAAATCAGCACACACCACTCAGAACTGAGTGGGAGAGAGTGTGGTCTACAGTGTGAACTGTGGTCTATGGTTGGTGGCAAAGCTCCAGGATGTGTAAGTTCATTGAGGTTGGTGGGCCACACTATGGGAGATGTTTGTGTTGGATGTGGTGGGAGGTGTGGGAGGTGGGCAACATGGGAATCCCAGTGGGTTCTATGTAATATTTTAGGTAATCTAAGCACCTCTTAAAATATATGTATATATATATATAAAAAAAAGAAAAATAAAAAAAAAAATAAAAAAATAAAAAATAAAAAAAAATTAATCAATCTAAAATTTTGTTCAGGTCTTGATCACATAGAAAATTCACCTGGAAATTATGTTTTATAAATATACCGGGAAACTATTCTGAACACAAGCAGAGATGAGTATCCCTCGTCTTTCACCCTGATAATGCCACAGCACCTCTTATATTAAGGATTGCTGATAATGCAATATGTGGTCATCTCTGGGACCAATTTCCATCGAAACTTTCTGGTATGATGCCAATGATTAATTTGAAACAAAGAGTTCCCTTCCCGTTAGAAGCCACATAATGTTGAGCAGCATTTTTTTGTATTCTTTTGTGATGCTCTATTTTATGACTGGGTAAAAATGTAGTTATTACTGGAGAAATTATTATTTAACCTGTGTCTCAAAGGATAGATTGTTAAACATCAAGAATAGAAAAGAACATTATCATAATGAAACAATTTTATATCTAAAATTAATTTACCATAGGATTAAACATTTTTTTATTCCACAACAATTATTTTACAACCAAATTAAGAGAATGAAAATTGTTCATAAGTGTTGTTATTCTTTACATGTTTTTTCTTCCAAGTATTTTTGTACATATAAAGCTTATTTTTATGTGCAATTAAAATTTTTATAATTGAATCACAGTGAATTTTCTGTAATGTCTTGATTTTTTATTATTAAATATTTCTAATATACCCAAACCTTTGTTATAATAGACTTTTCTAAAACCTACAATATCATGAATTTTGCATTGAATGGTGCAGCATAACCAAGTACTTTCTAGGAGTGAGCACCAGGTGATGAATGAGCATTTTTGATGCATCATAAGGAATACATGACAGTGTTTCCAGTCAGGCTTGGGAATGTCAACTATTCATCTATAGAGCAGATGCAATGCTGTAATCAGCCATAGCAGTGTTTTTTAAAACTTGTTTGCTTCTTTAGTATGTTGGCCTTTATTATATTAAAAGAAACATGCAAAAAGAAACAAACTATAAGTACTGAGATGAATAAAGTTTTTCTAATTAGGTGAATGGTCAAAAGCTTACTTCCTCTATATACAACCAGGAGAAATGGTTTCTTGTGAATATTTCATTAACTTAATGGTTATGAAGTCAATTTCCATGTAGATTTAGAAGCAACTCTTGTAAGAAAACTGTTTACACTGTACAGTATTGGAAAATATTTGATACAATAGAGGAAGGAGTAAAATAAATAATATATATATGATTAAATTTGAATGTACAATTCTTCATCAAAAATTCAGTAATATGAGGAAAGCTTATTTGGAGATTAAAAGGCCAGCATTCATTAATTTGACACTAGGTGATCTTGTTTTTTTTTTTTTTTTTCCCAAGATTTATTTTATTTATTTATTTCTTCTCACCCCTACATTGTTTTGCACTTGCTGTGTCTGTCTGTCTTCCTTGTTTTTCTAGGAAGCATTGGGAACCGAACCTGGGACCTCTGATGCGGGAGGGAGGCACCTAATTGCTTTACCCACCTACACTCCCAACCTTGGTTTTTAAGACTTTCTATGTCCATGCCATCTCAATAGCCTGCAAAGTCAACATGAGGGAGTTTTTTCCCCAGAATTGAAATCAATTTTTATAGTCATTAAGTTTACTCTAAAATAATATTCATAGTCAAAGAAAGAATAATTTACAAAACTTATTATGACTAAATTTTTTGATAAATTTTCATTGTTGGGTCTCTAATATAGCATCTCTAATAGTAACATATTTTTGGCAGATCATGTAAAAGAAACAGAAAGGAAACATAATCTATTAGGCTTATATTTCAAGAAAATTATAACTTTAGCCTTGACAATTATTCAAAGCCTTTAATTTTTAAAAAAAATTCTATTCCCATTTTTAAATCTTTCTACTTTTAATATGGAGTTTTATAATATTCTGGAAAATTGTCTCCTTTTTATTTTATTCTCTATTAACATCCCTGGAATTCAAAGGCTTATATTTTCTTATAGTACTACTTTGCAGAGTAGTATTTATATGCTCATATTTATAGATATACATTTTCACATCCTTTTAATATTCATCCATTTCTTTTAGACATCATATAGTTGGGTCTTATAGAAAATAAGAAATAGAATCAATTAAATAGCATTTAATTGCAGAATTTGAACACATTTAAAATCATTATCTATGTGTTATTTTCACTTTATGCCATAATTTTGCTGTTCTAGTTCTTATATCTTACTTCTTTTGGTTAATATAATATTTAATATTTAATTTCATTCCTTTTTTTGTATTTTTTAACTACATTTCTTGGCATTTTATTGCTAGTGTTTTCTCTGGGGATAAAATTTGCATCCTTACATTATTTTATTGCTCTTAATATTATTATGATTGCTTCTAGGCAAAGGTGGCAGCATAAGTCACTCCAGGGCTTGTTTACCCACAAAGTCTTTGAGAAACTCCAATAAAAAGCAAACTGTCTTCCTCAAATTTCCAGAAAACAGTTCAATAATTGCAGTAACAGGGTGAGTCTTGAAACAAGAAAAAGCCAAATAAAACTGGCAGAACAATCTGGATTGCACCCTAATCACTCACTGGCATGGTGTGGACTGCCCTGAACATTCACTGTATGTCCCTGACTCTGTTTTGGAGGAAGTAGAGTAACCCCCACAAGTATACTGAAGTGCTTGCAGGTTGGTTACAGTCTTGGTTTTCTTTTCCCAGAACTTTCTCTGCAAGCAGAAAGAGGTTGCAGACAGTGAAAGCATTTTAAGTAACTATCAATTCAAAGTGGCCTGTGCAAGGGATTCCTGGCTATAAGACATATAATAGTACACTAAAATGGGAGGGATGGTGTATTTCATAGGGATAGGGAAGGCATTCCAATTCCAGGAAACACAAATTTCTAAGGTCCTAAAACAAGCCCAAGAGAAGACACAGGTCAAGAGAGGATCCCATACTTTCACACTTTTGCCTCAGGTGGACCTTCTTGATAGAAAAACTAAACTCTTAAGGACCTGCCAACACAGAGCCAATTTTAAAGACAGTGAAAGGTTTTTTTAATGCATTGATATTTTACAGATCCTGACACTCAATGATATAAATGGAATATAACTAGATGAATAAGTAGGGTGCATAGAGCAAGGTTCAGGGCTCCATGATTCCCCGAAGAGTTCAATGTCAATATCATTTGCCAGGATCTTATGGCTTATATGGGATCAGGGTTTCATTTTGGTAGTAATGGTTCCTTTTTCCTAAAACTAAAATGGAATGGTGATAATCTTCCTTTCTACACTGTCCTCCAACCCTCCTCTCCTGCTTTTCTTTTTTTTTTTTTTTTTTTTCATTTCTACCTTCAGAACTCATTTTAGTATTTCTTGCAGGGTAGGGAACTTGATGACAAATTCCCTCAATTTCTCTTCACTGTGAATATTTTGAACTCTTTCTCATTTTTGAATGACAAATATGCTGGATATAGAATTCTTGGATGTCAGTTATTTTATTTTATCACCTTAAGTATGTCATACCAGTGACTTCCCACTTTTCTGGTTTCAGATGAATTTCTTTTCTCTTGCTGCTTTTCAGGATTCTGTCTTTGTCTTGACTGTCTGAAAATATGATAAGTATGAATCTCAGGGTAGACCTGCTAGTATTTATTGTGTTTGGAATATACTGCACTTCCTGAACATGTCTCTGTTAAAAGTTGGGAAATTTGGAGCAATTATTACCTCAAACACTCCTTTGGCCACTTTTCTCTTTTTTTCTCCTCCGGGATGCCCATACAGTGTATGTTTGTTGTTTCTTGTTGTCATTCAATTGCCTGACTACCTGATGAATTTTTTTTTTCTTATTTTTGTCTATCTGTTCTAATTTCTATGGGATTACATATGCCCTATCTTTGATGTTGCTAATTCCTTCCTCTGCCTGTTCAAATATGCAGATATGAACTTCTAGTGCAAGAGGAATAAAAATAAATTATGACTTATATAAAACTAAATAAAAAATGGCTAAAGTAAGTTCTTCCTTTACAGTAACGACATTGAATGTTAATGGAATAAACTCTCCAATCAAAAAACACAGATTGGAAGTGGATGTGGCTCAAGCAGTTGAGTGCCTGCCTCCCACATGGGAGGTCCCAGGTTCAGTTCCAAATGCCTCCTAAAGAAGACAAATAATGAGCAGGCAACAAGTAAAAACAAGTAGACAATGAGCAAAAACAAAAGAGAAAAACAAAAAAAAAACAATGAGCAAGACAGTTAGAAAGCAAGCAGACAATGAGCAAAAACAACAGACAATTAGTGCAAAGAAACAGAAAACAAAACAAAAAAAAAAAACAATGAACAACAATGGACAAACAGATGAGGGAAACATCTCAGGGGGAAAGACATGGATTGGCATAATGGATATGACCCATCTATATGATGTGTACAAGAAACACAATTAGACTTAGGGACACAAATAGGTTGCAAGAGAAATGCTGAAAAATGATTTTACATGCAAACAGTAACCAAAAAAGTGATATTAATATCAGACAAAGTAGATATAAGATGCAAAAGTGTTGGAAGAGACAAAGAAGTATGCTATATATTCATAAAAAGAGTAATAAACTAAGAAGAAAGAATAGTCATAAATATTTAAGCACCTTACCAGGTTTCAACAAAATACATGAGGCAAATACTGGCAACATTAAGGGCAGAAATAGATGCCTCTATCAGAACAGTGCGGGACTAAAATACACCATTATCAACATTAGACAGTTCAATAAAGAAAAAAATATCTTGAATTATATGTTAAAAGAATTGGATCTAATGGACACATACAGAACATTACATCCAGAAACAGAACGATATAAATTCTTCTCAAATGCTAATGGACCAATGTCAAAAATAAACCACATGCTAGGGCATAGAAAATGTCCCAAGGAATTTAGAAAGACTGAAATTATACAAAGCAATTTCTCTGCCTACAATGGAATGGAGCTGGAAATTAGTAAGGTGGGATAAACAGAACACATGCAAATATATGAAAGTTAAACAACATAACCTGAATAAATCAGTTGGCCAAGGAGGAAATTGCCAGAGAAATCAGTAACTACCTCAAAGAAATGAAAATGAAAGCACAATATAAGAAAATTTTTGAGATGCAGATAAAGCATGCTGAGAGGGAAATTCATAGCACTAAATGCTAGTAAAAAAGAAAAGAAAGAAAGAAAAAAGAGCTAAAATCAACACCATAACTTTACAACAGGGGGAACTAGAAAAAGAACTAGAAATTAATCCAAAAGCAAGTAGAAGGAAGGAAATAAAAGATTAGAGCAGAACTAAATGAAATTGTGAATAAAAACTTTAGAAAGAATTAACTATACCAAAAGCTGGTTCTTTGAGCAGATTGATAAAATTGGCAAGCTGATAGCTAGTCTAACAAAGGAAAAAGAAAGAACTTGCAAATAAAATGAGAAATGAGAGAGGGGCAATCACCTCTGGCTCCACAGGAAAAAAAATGTGTAATAAGAGGATGCTTTAAAAATCGTATGCCAACAAGATGAACAATATAAATGAAATGGATAAATTTCTATAAACACACAAGCAACTTCCTTTGATGAAAGAAGAAACATAATAATTCAGCAGAACAATCATTAGTGGTGAGATGGAATTAGTCATCAAAAACCTCCCAATGAAGAAAAGCATGGTTTCAGAGATGAATTCAACCAATCAATCTGCAAGAACTAATACCAATCCTGCTCAAACTCTTCCAAAAAATTGAAGAGATGGAAATATTACCAATCTTATTCTATGATGCTATGATTCTATGATACATCAAAAGATTATACACCATGATCAAGTGGGTTTTATCCCAAGTGTGCAAGTATACTTCAACATAAGGAAATCAAATAATGTAATACACCACATTAACAAATCAAAGGAAAAAAACCACATGATTATCTCTATCAATGCAGAGATGGTATTCAACAAAATATGGTATCCTTTCTTGATAAAAACACTTCAAAAGATAGGAATAGAAGGAACCTTCTACTTGATAGAGTGCATGTATGAAAAACCCACAGTAACATCACACTCAATGGTGAAATGCTAAAGCCTTTTTCTCTAAGATCTGGAACAAGACAAGGATTCCCATTGTCACCACAGTTATTCAACATTGTAGTGGAAAGCCTTTAGTCTCTTTGGGGAAGGCTGGGAGGAAGGCCTTAGGTCTATTTAATAGACACATCAGTAGGAGTCTGTCTCCAAGCTGCCTCACCTTGTGGACTGTTGGGTCCTTGCCCCAGAGGAGAATGGAAGGGACCTGAGCCATGCATGAACTATCAACCAGGAGGCTTTGGGTGACACTTGAGTAACATGGAAGTCAATTCCTCAGTACTAGCCTGCACTCTGCATCTCCCTGACCTTGTTTTTCCTTAAAAAGGAAGTGAATGGGGAATCAAGATTTAGGCCATTTACTAAACCTCTCCCCTGTAGAATAAGAAACATCCTCATATACCATCAATTAATATTTGAAAACGTCCCTGGCTATTCTTAGCTCCCTGCCTATTCCCTTGTAACACTCCAATTATTCCAACGAAAAGCCTAGCAGGGCATTACCCTTTCAAGAGGTAACTAATGGGATGCAGTCCCCAGAACAGCTCCAATTTATGTCTCATAAGGGGCTGGGCTTCTCTGGATCCCTTAGCACTGTACTCATCTGTTGCCCAGGGAGTTTCCTGGAGGAATGCAGATGCAGGATCTCACACAAGGTATCTACTGTGGACAGACACTGGGAGCTTTGCATTAGGTCATTCTAAAGACAGGTATTTCCCTAAGCTAAGTAAGTGTAGAATTCTGTCTTCTGTTCTAATCTGTGCTTAACTTCACATTTACCTTTTAAACCTGTTTTTAACACTGCCAGTTTGCTTGTGCCTAGAAACTCGTAAATCATATTTGGGGTTGGCCTGTTACAAATTGGATAACTCTGAAAGGTAACCTAAAATTGAGTCTTACATGTCAATACTTCCTTGTAATTGGGTTTGAGGTAAAAATAACATGGAATTAGTTGAACTGCTGGAAAAGCAGGAAAACTTAGCATCTGTTCTTAATAAAATTGTTTTAGTTGCTTAGTTAATAAACAAATGTGCTCAAATTGTTTTTAATTGAAAACTTACTAGAAACTGTAACTAGAGTTAAGATCATTATAGAGATGCCTTTATAGTATAAAACAACAAAAGCCAAAATTGTTACAACTGGGTGGATTTGAGCTAGAACCTAACAATTGCAATGGTAATCTTAGACTAATTTATCTTTGTTTAAGGTTACTTCAGATCTAACCTCACACTTTTGTGTTCTTGCTATAGTAATGCTATTTATAAATGAAACTTACCTTTGATTACGGGTATTTTGTGACTATTTTACTAGCTTCACCTCACCCTTAGACTTTAGCTATTGTGATGATAATTCTAAATTGAATTTTCCATTGTTTATGGTTATTTCATAACAATTTCTGTTCCCCTGGGCCTCAGGGGAAGGCAAATTTAAGACATTCTCATCTCCTCTCCTTCCACTGGTATTAATGACCCTGCTTTCTCTCATGACTTCAGGTATTGATTAGATTGCTGCCTGGTGGAATTCTCAACTCTCACAGACATTGTGGCAGTTTGATATTATTGATGAATTCCAAAAAGAAATACTGATTGTGTTTGTAAAGTAGTCTGTACCTCTGGGAGTATTAGATTATGTTAGACTCAGAAATTTCGCTTTTATGTTATTCAGTCAAGATTAGGGCTTTTATTTGACCATGTCATTAGGTTGATTCCTTTTGAGTCCCCGCATACAGCTAGCCTATAGCTATTGGCTATATAAATAGATGTTCAATCAAAGAAGAAGAACACATTAGATACACAGGAAACGAGAGTGTTCCATAGACATGGACCCAGGATGAGAGATGAGCCTGATCATCTCAAGCTGACCTTATAGATAGAGCAGAGCAGTTGAGTCCGGAAAGAAATGAGCCCTTGGGAGAGAGACGAGCTTTATGCCAACCTACAGCTGAGATCAGAAGATGCTGGGACCATGGAGCCATAAAAAGAAGCAGGATGTCTTGCAGACATTGCCTGCCATCTTGCACTAACACGTGGCAACAGCCGTTGGGTGAGAAAGTACCTCTTTTGGTACCTTGAGATGGACTCTTTAGGACCTGGTGACTGTAAGTTTCTACTTCAAATTAATAACCTTTATTAAGGCCAACAGATTTCTGGTACTTTCCATCAGCACCCTTTTGGCTGACTAATAAAGATATCCACTCTTCCAGTCCGGTGGCTGAAGACTGGGGAGTGGGGGTCTCCCACCTCAAATATTGTTATTAAAAGCAGCAAGTCATGAGAAAAAAACAGGTCTCCCTGAGACTACAATGACCTCAGTGAGTATGCACTGGGATTTATGTTGGTCACCCAAGGTCTGTTAAAGTCAAAATAGGAAATAAGTAAAACTCTGAAGTAAAGGAAAACGTTGCAAATTGTATTTTACAGTATTGGAGAAAATTTGGTTGTAAGTCATTAAAGGGAATGAAATTCTTATGCAAAACTGCATGGTCACAGTGCAAATTAGAGTAATTAGAAATAGCCTTCAAAGAAATATTTTGACTATAATGTTATTTTACAGTTAAATTTATTTTGTAAGATAATGAAATTATAAGTAACATTAGTGGTTTTTGTGTTTAGGCCTAACTCTCTATTTGTGTCTGCCTATTTGTTCAGTTTATATCTTCATACATTAGGATGGAAATATCAAATTAACAAATGAAAATTAATTAAAGACTTCTATGCAAATTGTTAAAAATTAAATATGTGCTTATATATGTGAAAGAATATTCCTGGAACACAAATTAGGCTAAGCAAGAATGAAAAGGTAACATTGAAATTTGAATATAGAAACTATTGGGAAAGGGAAAAGATTTTTCCTAAGCTCTTTGACCTACCCAGGCCCCAGGACCTTCTCTTTGCAAGGGCTATGAGGGAGGTTCTAGGTGTGGCAGATTAAAAATCTGTCTTCTAGACAGGGGAATTAAGAATCAGGTTGCCCTGTAGTTGGGGAATTTAAACATTTTAACAACCTTAAAATAAGGCTGAAATTACCAAATTTCAGTAAGTAAAGGAAAATTCCTTGAAAGCTATGGAAAGATCTTTTCTAAATGATAATTAAAACAAATTTAAAAATTCTAATATATTCCAGAAGGTAGCAGTCAATATGCCGTTAAGATTATTCATAATTTTAGAATTTTATTAAAGAAAAGAAATTTTAGCCTCCTGTAAAGGAAAGGAAAAGAACATTTCCTGCATAAACTATAATTATTTAAATTTTACAGAGCTTGGTGTAATCTTCCTAGGTTTATAGGATACCAATTAAATAAATTAACACCATACATATTATTATATCTTTAAGATGATGAAAATTGTAAGTTCATGTTTAATGAAGTTAAGATAAAAGTAAAATTTCCTTGGTTGCTAACTGTAATTTAAAAAGCTTATACAAGGGTAGAGTAACTAGTCTTTGTGGTTATGCTTAATTATAAGAACTTAGCAAAAACATCTTCTAAACTGAAGTTTTTAAATGGATAATTCCTAGAAGCCATTATTAATTAGAAATCTAAATTGATATTAATAACAAAAAGTAACTTCATAAGAGAAACCTGATATGTCAGAGGCCATATCAATCTGCATATTAAAGTGATGGTATATTAGTCAGCCAAAGATGTGCTGATGCAAAATACCAGAAACCTGTTGGCTTTTTACAGAAGGTATTGATTTGTGGTAGAAGCTTACAGTTACCAGATCATAAAACATAAGTTACTATTCTCACCAAAGTCTGTTGCCACGTGTTGGAGCAAGATAGCTGGGAAGGGTACAAGGGTCCAGCCTTCCTCATGCTCTTAAGGCTCTGTGGTCCCAGCTTATTCCAATATCAGCTGTAGACTGGGGTAAGTCTCCTCTGTCCTGAGGCTCATTTCTCTCCAGGATCAGCTGCTTTTTTCTCTCCACAAGTTCAGCTATACACTATCAGGCTCTCTTTCTCTTCCTGGGGCCTCTGCCATGTCTATGGAGCTGTCTCTAATCCTCTGTGATCTTCTCTTGTGTGTTTACTTCCTGGGCTCCAGCATCAATACTCCAACACTCTTCTTTGCCCTGTCATTTTCTCTGTGAGTCCCCACGCACCAAGAGGGGGGGGGACTCAACATCCTACTGAAATGGACAAATCAAACTTAACTATATTTAGTCAAGTAAAAGTGAAACTTCTTCATTTAAAACAATCAAAGGGGAACATACACAGAGGAGTAGACCAGTTTATAAACATAATACAATATGTATTTTTGGAATTCATAAACAATATCAAACTAATACAGGTGGTAAGGAAATATAACCTTGATACCATTGGGAATCTTAGACTTTCATAAAATAATGGAGAAAGTTGTTTTTCCTATGCTGCTAAAGTAAAATACTTGTTAATTAACATCATCATGGTAAAGGTATAGAAGTAAAAAGCAAAGTACTAAAATAGTTATGTTCATTTGATATGTTATATGTTGCATTGGAAGTGTTTAGAAAGTGTATAAAGGTTATAAGAGATAGAATAAATATTGTCAAACTCTCTTGTGCATTCAAACCAGGCCCAAATACTCTGGATGGTGCCTCTCCATATGAGATTTGACTAAGGTTCATAACTGACCCCGAAGACAATAAAAGTATCTACTACATCTCTGAACATGCTCCTGAAGTGGATGGATTGTACATTGCATTTTCAGACTCCTGCAGCAACCAGTGATGGCTCGATATGGCCATGTTTATAATGGATATTGCCTGCAGACTGGCTCTTTCATAATGCTAAAGGGTGCTATGAACCAGGCTGGTGAAACCTTCCTAGACTCTCTAAGATGAACAGTGCTGCAGCATGCTGGCTGTGTGAAGGGCATATGAAGTGGAGCAATGATTACCAGCTCAAACGGAAACTTATGCATTGGTTAGTGAATTAAGAAGTATTAAGTAGTATACCTATATTTCTTATTCTAGTTCATATGTAGAGGGATAGTGAATACTCTAAAAGTCTTGGTAAATTTAACTCAATTATAAGTAGTTAATGAATGTGCCTATAAGACAAAAAAAAATTGCTTTCTTAAGTAATTGTTTTGCTTGCCATATGCCTTTCTTGTTGTTGCCTCAACTGTCTTTGTGAGTTTATGCCTAGGGCAGGGTCTCTCTTCATATATCTCCTAGCTGTCTGAAGCAAAAACACAACCAAAGGCCCTGGGGTTGGCAATTTATACTAAACCCAGCAGGTCTACTATAATTTCTCCCCAGAGATAAACAAGAGCATAAAAGAACATAAGGAAGAAAGATGTTTCCCATCAACTTTGGGATATTCAGCCTCTGAAGACACCTGGCCTTTGTCACGCTCATGGACCGGTATGTTATGGCTGGTCATCTTCTTTATCCTTTTAAGTAAGTTCATGTATCTTTAAAATTCTAATTAAGTTTATTGCTTACAGAAACAATGTCTTATTAGTTATGCAGGGATTTCATCCAATTCCAACCAGGGTGCCAGACTCATCTTCCCTCAACTGCAACATAGTAGCCAGAGGGTTTTACACCTTGTCAGTTAGTGCCTAGTCCCCCTAGAGAGCAGGAAGTAGCTACAGAAGAATAACCATCCATCCTTCAGCACCCTCTTAAGAATAAGGGTGCAAACTCTTAGAGGGGGGAGTTGAGGCAGGTTAGTATAGAGAAATGGGGAAGGTGGCTGAGACCAGCAGACAACTTGGCCAACAGACAACATCCTGGCCGACAACATGAATGGCAGGCAACACAGGCAACAGATAATAAGACTGGCAAACTACATGTCTGTGTGACCCTGCCAAGAAATCTCCTGAGGAATCCCGTGAGAGCCTGGAATGAGTATCTCATTTGGAATGAGAATCTCATTCAGGGTCAAGGGATTGACCGGATACACTCAAAAGTCCTCACTATTGACCCCTGAGAACTGACAGGTGGTAGAACCAATCAGAACAGCAAAAAGCTGGGGCCCTGCCCAAACACAAATGAATGGAGAGGAGATAAGACTTTAAAAATGCCTGACCTGGGGTCCCACACATGCAACTCACCTTGCAGTACATCAGTGGTCCATGCCTCAGACCATGTACTTTTCCTGTTTTCTTGTTTCTTAATACAACCTTTACTCTCTTGCCTACCCTATGGCATGTCCATAAATTCTTTTATGCAACATAATCAAGAACCTAGAAACCCAGAATCTAGAGCCATCTAGTAAAAACAGAGGCTAATAGATGCTTTCCCAATGAATAGTTGTTTGGTTTTAAATAATTAAAAAAATCTTAGTGCTGTAAATGATGGTGACTCCCAAGAAGTGGGAGGCACGAGTAGAGAAGGCTTCATGCATTCTTGAAGTAGAATTAATTTTAAGGATAGTGATCAGAATGGATACATAGGACACAGAGATTGTGATGAGAAACCATTTTAGTGGAGTTAGTTAGAATAATAATCATGATTTCAGTGTCATGAATATAAGTGGAAGGCAGGGCTAAAATTGGGGTTAAGGCACAGAAATAGTGATAGATTACACAATTCTCCTCAAGCTGCAGATCCGTTAAACTGAAATCAAGTTTTCTCCTTCTAATATACAAAGGAAAGACAGTTATAGTATAAATGTTCCCATTGCAATAAGGATATATTGGAAGATTAACAGGGGTCATGGGCTCCAAACAGTTCCAAGAACCTACAGGGCATTGCAGATTAGATTTCAAGGTATAATCGTCATCTATAGAATGATACTTTGTCCTCAGAGCCTGATGGAGCAGCAGCCCACCCTTTGCAAATACTTGCACAGCAGTCATGAACTTCACTACAACCTCTTCAAACATCTCAGTGACTGCTGAACTCTAAGTTCTACCATC
>JAKSZT010054022.1:223904-235746 GCA_026826555.1 Tolypeutes matacus | reverse complement strand
TTTTTTTTTTTTTTTTTTTTTTTTTTTTTTAGCCAAATGCAGGACCCAAAATAATTCCTCTTCTAGACCAACCCCCTTATGGAAGGGACCCTAGCTGGGCCCGTGGAAATTAATCAAGCACGTTCCACTTTCCGGACTCCCCAGGTTAGCTGAAACTCTGATGTTAGTCAGTGAAGAGTGCTAAAGACGGCGGATTCCGCCCCTTTTGGCGCCCAGCTCGAGCTTCACCGGGCTGCTCAGTAAATCAGTTTGAGTGCAGATTCGCGTCTGCTCTCAGCCTGGTGCTGCTTCAGTTCGGCTTATCTGCTCCCCAAAGCTATGGGGCGGTGCAGGCAGCCAGATCGATGTCTAAAAATATAAAATACCCTTCCCTGTCTTCCAACCGAACCCTCCCTTCTTTGGGAAGTGTCCCTTCCTCCTGGCTCCGCAGCGGCCCCGGTCTTATCCCTGGGTGGCTAGGAAAATCAGCTGCGTTCCCCGACCAAAATCCCCCCTCCGGTTCACCGGGTGCTGACTAGCTTGTTTGCTCTGTTCACACAAGGTCCAAGGGGCGCCAGGCAGCCAGCTCCCCAGAAAATAAAACTTTTTCGCCCCTGCCCGCGGCTCCAAATGGCCGTTTTATTTTTTATTTCCGTAACTGCGGGGCTCAGCCGCCTGTGCCAACCTCCACTGGCAGCCTCAAAACTCACGAATCTCCACCGTTCGGTCCACGCTGCCGATCCGCGCAGATAGATGTCCCAAGCTTCTCACTCCAGGCGTGCACAGCACAGACCCCCGGGCAGGACCCCGTCCCCAATCCGCCTTGCTCTGGGAGCTTGCAGTGTGCGCCCTCCTACACCAACGCCATCTTGCCGCCCCTATTTTATTCTTTCTAACTCATTTTTCTTGCCTTTTTACTATTAAATAGTATCTCAAATCGAAGTCAAAGACTTTTTAAAAATTTTTCACAGTAATATTTAATTACTGTTCCTTATGGCTACTTTAGTTATGATTTAGAGCATAGTTATTTAGTTGTTAGTTCACTGAATCCACAATTAACAATGCATAAACAAGAGTAATGCATCAGAAGAAAACAATTCCTTTTTTCTTTTTTCATAATAATTTTTACCATTCCCAACAAAGTGTTTGAAGAGAATAGAAGACCTTACAGGTTTTCAAGTCATTAGGCTCCATAAACAATAAAATATGTAAATATTAAGCTATCAAAAGTCAAAATATTGCTCAGTATATAAGAAAGAAATTTGAATGAAAATATTAAATTTCATAAAAATTTAAATTCAATCATAATGTACCTTCCCAATAAATATCTTGATTAATCCTTTTAGCAAAATCTAAGTATATATAAGGCAACTGGTAAGTTTTTAGATTAGCTGACAAAATAATATATGAGATTGTGGTTGTCATGGCCAACTTAATTCAGATAGGCTATATTTAATTTTTTTAAAGATAAAATATCATTAATACAGTTTGCCCTACAACATTCATTACAATTTTCTTAGATAATTATTAATATCTGCACTCTGCAGGGGAGTAGATTCTGGTAATTTGTTTTATGCAATTGCTGAAATTTAAATTTCTTCTATTTCAATGCTCTGTCCACTGATGTCAACTGGTTAGGAAGTGCATATTATCAGAAACAAACCTCATGTGTTTGGATGTGAGAAGGAAATTTCTTTTCGCTGTTCAATTTGTGTTTTAGTGTGATTTAATATGAAAAGAATGAATGTAATGTGGTGGTAAATTAACCAGTTGACCTCATGATTTGGAAATGACTTTAGTCAAACCAATGACCCTTAAATATATGGACTAACACCCTCCCAGATGAAGGAACAAGTGGCTTCTATATTCTGTCCCATTGTCGTTCTAATGTCAAATAAACTGATCTGTAATCTGAGGAAAATGAGATAATAAATGCTACAAAGACTTAATAAACAAGTGTGTGTGTTTAGATAAATAATACACTAGCTACACAATAATTCCTGAAACAATTTGGAGGTATATACTATAGATTTTCAGGACTCTAAATCAAACAGAAAAGCTTTGCTAATACTGAATCCAACATAGTTAAAGGAGATTTTTTCCTCCTTGAAGAGAGAATTGCAAGGATGAATACTTATTCTTTAATGAAAACCCAGAAGAATGAACTCTCCTAGAAATTGTTACAACATGACCATTAGAAAGAGTATGTCTCTCAGTACTGTCTCAGTTGTGTATGAATCACTTAGGACTCATAAAATGAATGAGTTGGGCCATCAAATTTGAAATATAGAAAGAAACCAATCAAAAATGAATGAAGAAATTCTTTAAAAAATATATATATACATGTGTGCATGCTTGTGTGTGTGTCTGTGCTTAATATTTATGTATACTTTTCCACCCGAAACACAGCACTTCATAATTTAAACAGAGTAAAAGTATAATAAATTTGGATTATTATAAATGAATGTGCTAGATTCTGCAAAAGACATATTGTGGTGTAGAATTATTACAGTTTACATGCTTAATAATTTAAGTATAATACATACAGTATAACATGGGTAACATTTCCAGGTTAAGGAATCTGTTCCACAGAGAAATAGAATGTGCTCACCCATGTCAGAGATATACAAGATGAGAAATATAAGTTATGTCTCATACTTTAAGTTTACTTATATATTGTTAAAACATTTATGTATGTACTTTCAAAGATATCGTTTTAAATGAGAGACACTAATCAATTGCAGCAATTGTGCCACACTAAAAAAAGGATGTTGTTAATGTGGGAAAGTGTAGGAGGGGAAAGAGTGGAGCATATGGGAATCCTTTATATTTTTATGTAACATTTATGTAATCTAAAACTTCTTTAAAGCTAAAAATTAATCAATTACATAAAATATACTCTGAATTATTTGGCACTAAATACTTCATTTCTATGTATTGACTAGGTGACTAGAATGTATCCATAAACACCTGATTTACATAGATTTCTACATAGGAATTGGAATCCCATCCTTACTGGAATGTAATAAAGAATAAACAAAACGGAAAATGCATGTGGGTAGCGGTAAATAAGACTGCTCCACATTAGGTAGATGCTTTCATTTCAAATGCAAGAAGACAGTCCTGTTCAAAATAACAGCAGTGGAAGGAGGGTCCAAACAGAAATGGTTAAGAAAGTTTATCAACAGAGGGCAAGAAACCAACAACTATCCAGCATCTTATATTTTGAAATAAAGAGTAAAATATGACTATTTTCAGTGTAATTTCATGTTATCTAATATAGAAGGCATTGCAAATTACTCTGCATTTCATAGTCTGTTTGATTTATAGTCTCATTCTATTGTCTTAGTGACTTAACATATTAATTTACAACAGAAATGAAGATTTTTATTTCATTTTTTGGCAATGTTTGCTTGTAGAAAATATATATTTCTTTCTTGCATCTTTGTGGGAAGTTTCTGTGTTTCCAGGAATTTCTCCATTTCATCCAGGTTATATAATTTATTGGTGTACAGTTGTTCATTGTATCCTCTTTTAATTCTTTTTATTTCTCTAGGGATCATAGAAATGTACCCATTTTACTTCTGATTTTAGTTATTGTTTTCTCTTTTTACTTTGTCAAAGTAAAGGTTTTTTAATGTTATAATTCTTATCAAAGAACAAAGTTTTCATTTTGTTGATTCTCCCTATTGTTTTACTTTTATATCTGTATTGCATTTATCTATTTCCTATTTTTTTTCCTTTCTAATGTCCTTCTGTTCAATTTGTGTTTAATTTCCTTTTCTTTTTCTAAAACATACAGTTGTAAGGCTAGGTCTCCAATTTTAGATCTTTCTACTTTTGTAATGTAAATATTTACAGCTATAAATTTCCCTCTCATCACTGCCTTTGCTGCATCCCATAAGAAATGTTATGTTGTGTTTCCATTTTCATTCCCCTCTTTGTGATTTCTTCGTTGATGCATTTGTTGTACAAGTGTCCATTGTTGAATTTTAACAAATCTGTGAAAATTCCAGTTATCCCACTGTTATTGATTTCTAGCTTCATTCCATTGTGGTCAGAGAGAATACAATGTATTATTTCAATATTTTTTTAATTTTTCATATCTTGTTTTGTGACCAAACATATGCTCTATCCTGGAAAATGACCCATGTGCATAAGATAAGAATGTGTATCTTTCTATTACTGGGTGCAGTGTTCTGTACATGTGTGTTATAGTATCATTCAAATCTTCTGTTTACTTATTGATCTTCTTTCTAGATATTCTATCCATTATTAAATGTGGTGTATTGAACTCTCCTACTATTAATGTAGGAACATCTATTTCTCCCTCAAATCTGACAACATTTTCTGTTTATATTTTGGAGTTCTTCCATTTGGTGCACATGTTTAAAATTGTTATGTCTTCTTTTTGAATTGATCACTTTATCGGTATTTAGTAATTTTCTTTTTCCCATTTAACAGTTTTGGAATTGAAGTCTATTTTATCTAAAATTAGTGCAGCTACCACAACTCATTTGTTTTCTTTGAATGGTATATTTTTTCCATTATTTCAATTTCAGTTTTTTAATTTAAACAACATATGGTTGGGTCTTGCTTTTTTATCCATTTTGCTATTCTCTGCTTTTGACTGGAGAATTTAATGAATTTACATTTATAATACCTAATGATAATGCAGGACTTTCTTCTGCCAGTTAGCTGTAAGATCTTGTAAGACTTTTATCTTTCTTTGGTCCTCAATTCTTCCATTTCAAATTGCTTTCATATATATGTATGATTTTTTTTTATGGCACCATTTTGATCCCTTCTCATTTCTTTCTGTATATATTTTTCATATATTTATTTTTTGTGGCTACCCTGGAGATAAAACCTGACATCCTAAATCTTTATCATTCTCATTTGATTAATTTCAATAGCACATACATACACTCTACTTCCTCATATTACATATCATAGCATAATGTATGTCCCAAACCATAGAATTATCATTAGTTTTTATTCATTTGCATTTTAGAACCTGTAGGATGTAGAAAATGGAGTTATGTAACAAAATACAATACATTACTTTTTAATTTTCCAACTGTTTACCTTTACTGGAGGTCTCTATATTTCTTTAGACCACTTTGTTCATCTGTCTAGTGTCCTTTTACCCTCAGTCTGAAAGACTGATTGAAACACTCAAGGAAAATTTTATTTCAGGCATTTTGATTTTCAACTCCAGTATTTTCATTTGGTTGCTTTTCGAAATTTCTTTCTTACTGAGAATCTCATATAATTCATTCCTTTTATGTGTGACATACTTTATTTTTTCTCTGTATTTTCCTCTATTTCCTTGAGCATATTAAGGATCATTTTTTTTAATTCTTTTTCATATGTTAAAAATCTTGTCTTTTGCAGACATTTTTTCCTCTTTTTTTTCTTCTTCATTATTTTTCATTAATAAAGAGACCTTGACTATGTCATATAATTAATCTGTGTTCATATGTGTATCTTTCTGAACACTAGAGGAACAACTGAGTTAACAGTTCAAATTAGATGAGATAAAAATGCCTGAGAAAGAAATTTTTAGGAATAATGTTTCCATAATTTTTTGAGCTGCCTTTTACTTTTCTTTGAATTTTGTGAATTTGAAATAAAGATGTTAATAAAAAAAGATAGCAAGGTTGCATTAGGCGGATGCCTTTATTTTCAAATGAAAGAAGACAGTCCTGTTCAAAGTAACAGCAAGGGAAGTAGAGTCCAAACAGAAATGGTCATGAAATATTATCAACAGAGGGAAAGAAACCTTCAACTATCCAGCACCTTTTATTTTGATATAAAGAGTAAAATATGATTATTTTTAGTGTAATTTGATAATTATATAATATAAAAGCCATAGCAATTTTTGCTACATGTTCATAGTTTCTGTGAGGAAACCACAGCTTGACACATCTCTTTCTGCTATCTTAGGGTGATCAGAAGTATCCCCAGATATTTTTGAGGTAGTAGAAAAATATATGGATTGTCAAGAACTTATATTTCCAAAAACAATCAAATGAGCAACTATTTAGCCATTAAAGGAAAACTTAATGTTAAGTATTTAAGGAAGAAATTTGAATAAAACATAAACTGATATGCACATTTTAATTTAATCTTAATGTATTTTCCCAATAACTATCTTGATTAATTCTATTGGAAAAACCTTAGAAGGCCTAAGGGACTGCTAACTTAGCTCATAAAATATTGTAATACATAGGGCTATGGCTGTGTAGGGCCCACCTAAGTTAGATATTCTGCATTTAAATTTGTTTTCATGATTAAATCTTATATATTTTGTCCTTCAGTATTTATTCCATTATTTTTTAAATAAATATTGATGTACTCATTCTACAGGTGAGTAGAATATAGCAAGTAATTTTACACAATTGCTGAAAATGCTAGAAATCTGCTGCCCTAATTCAATTCTCTGTCCACTGATACATTATCTCATGAGTTTGGATGTGAAAAGGAAATTTCTTTTAGCTGTTCACTTTGTGTTTTAATGTGACTTAATATGAAAAGAGCTAACAGAATTCAATTTTAATTTTCTAGTTAACCAGATCTCTTTGAAAATGACATGAGTTCAACCAGTAAGAAAACACCCATATCACCCTTACATTTTCCACAGAGAGACATTAACACTTGGCCCACTACCTAGTCCCAGCCTTATGATTCTCTGCCAGGAAATCATGCATTCTCAAGAAATAAATATGATGATAAGATTCATTTTCCTTGAGTCACAATATTGCTCATGCTTGTGATAGTAATATGAATTATAATTTAATGAGTATCTTCAAGTTTGTTCCATGAAATGTCAACATCAAGAATAAGGCTGAGGGGCTTCACAGACAAATTTTAACTACAAATCATATTCTTCTTCCTGTTTCTAGGAATTTAACCCTGATTGGAGATTTAAGACTGGTTGTATTGGTAATTGGGAGTTTCCATTTTGACAAGCCCATGTCCTATATTTTGAGTGTGTTGTATTGGTGGATGCCTGCTCATCCTCAGTTACACCAAAATATATTAGTAGGTTTTATGTCAAAGAATAAAGTGATAATATATTATTTCATTTTAATATGTTACTTTATCACCCCTCATCCTTTCTTGTGGTATGTATGAGCCTTTTTGCCTTTATCATTTCCATCTCTCTAAGGCACTTACAATTTCCTGCAAAGCAAATCTATTGGAGAAAAAGTCCCCCCATTTTTTGTTTGTCTAAGAAAGTCTCCATTTCTCCTTTGCTTTTTTGTAGTAATAAACTATTTTTAGAGAAGTTTTAGATATATGGAAGAATTACACCGAAAGTATAGAGAATTCTGATATAAACCTCTATGCGCATCCACACACATAGTTTCTCCTGTTAGAGGTGCACTCAAAAATTAAACCCAGCATTCTGTGGATTGTTGAAATATATAGTGTAGAGAAAGAATTTTTTGTGGGATATTTGCCCTTTAAAATATGAAGGATTTGGGAGGACAGCAGAGCAACTATTTAAAAACAGTTAAAGAAAATAAATCAGAAAGGGACACAAGGAAGAAAAATAAATTTCAAAAAGGAAATTAGAAATATTAATATAATGAAATTCCATGTATTAGAGTGATTTTTAATTTTATAATTATATGCAGAATAAATTCCTTTAAAACAGGAAAAGTTATCAGCATGAGTTAAAATACAAAATTCAATGTTACATTTTTACAGAATTTTTAATAAAATAACATGATGCAAAACAAACATTAACATAAATAACACAAGGTAACTAATTTTACTGAATGCAGTTTTGTTGATTCCATTTGCCTGAACTTCGCTTCCTTTAGGTATTTGTATGACTCTCTACTTCACTTCTTTGAGGTGCTCAAATGTTCCTTACCCCTGAATACTACCCAGAATATTCTTGGTTTAAGATAGCTTGCCCATCTCCATGCAACACCTCCACTTGGTTTTTATCTAAAGCGCTTATCACCATCAACATTCATGTACTAGGTTGTTTTTTCCTCTTCACCCACATAACAGAATGTCACTCTTGTTAAACAGACCCCTTGCAGTTCCTCAAAGTACATGGACTACCCCCTAAACAGGGCCTTTGTACTGTTGTTTCCCTGACTTTCCTCCTATGTATTATATGACTAATTATTCCCCATTTCAAACCTTTGATCAAATACAAAATATTTACTGCCTCAACATACTTTTTCAAGTTACTCCATCATGCCTTTTCCCTGAAATCTCCCATTCCTTATCCTGTCTTACATTTTCATTTTTAAAAATAATATTCCTTACATTCTAATATGGCATATCATTTGTTTCTATATATGTCATTATATCTCACAGGTACTATTACAGCCAAAAGAGGACAAATACCTTTTATTCTTTTGCTATACTGTTTAAACTGTGCTTGGTACACTGCAGATATTCTATAAATATTTACTAAATAAATGAATAAAATGTAGTGATATAATGAAAATAATGCCTGTAGTATCTAGGTAGTCCAGCAAGTTAAATACTTCCCCAATTTATAAACAAAGAATAAATATGTGATAATTTCATAATTGTGTAAAAACATTTGAAATTTTCTTTATCAGCAACTATGTCACTTACAGAAATTGATTACTATTAAACCATAAACTTCAATAAATTTTCAAAGTTTAACCAAAAGGTGCTGCACTCTCTGAAAATAATTGCAATTCATTTAAAAATTAATATTCAAAATTTAAAACAAAAAGTTCTTTCAATCTGAAAATTAAAAATAAGAAGAAAAATGGAATTTTAAATTTATTCTAAGTCAAATAAGAAATATAATATTTTACTCAGGAGTATTTATATAATGGATGGCAATAGGAATAATGGCTATTATGGAACATAATTAAAATATCCTTCAGCTGAATAATGGAAATATCAAACTTATCTTTCATTAAACAGGTAAAATGAATAAAGAATATACTGAAGTTTTTCTAGGTATTAGAGAAAAACCAGTGAATTTAACCTATAAGAAGTAGGAGAAATAATTTGGTGAAGCTAAAATAACAATTATTGAATTACAAGAAAATGAAATTGAATAACATTTAACAAAATGGATAGAAAGATAACGGGTATTATTTAATAAGGCCATTAAAAAGCAGGATTAATCTCATGTTCATCCTTTCCTATGCTTACTGAATAATTATATATCTTCTTTGGAGAAAAATCTATTCAAGTTTTGCCCATTTCTAAATTGCATTGTTTGCTTCCTGTTGCTGGGTTTAGGATTTTTTATATATTCTGGATAATAAACTCTTATCAGATATATGAATTCCAAATATTTTATTTCATTCTGAAAGTCTTTCATGATAAAATACTATGATACAAAGGTTTTTAATTTTGATGACGTCCAATTTATCTATTTTTTCTTTACTTTTGTTGCTGTGCTTTTGGTGTAAATGCTAAGGAACTATTGCCTAACACAGATTCCTGAAGATGTTTCCCTATGTTTCCCTTTTGGAGTTTGTTAAACTTCTTACAAATTATAACTTTAAACAGTATATGTACTAAACTGTAGATTTGTTATTGCATCATAAATGTTTGCTTTTTGTAAACTGTAGAAATAAAAAGAGGATTTGCATAAAAACATACAATAATATTAGGGTTTATAATTACCCATTTGGTTATATTGACCAGCATTCTTTATTACTTTATGTTGCTTTAAACCACTTTCTTTCATTCTGAAGAACTCTCTGTAGCATGTCTGTAAGGCAGGTCTAGTGATGATCTTCTACCTCAGTTTTTATTTATCTGGGAATGTCTTAATCTTACCCTCATTTTTAAGGCAATCTTGCTGGATAAAAAACTCTGTTGAAATTTGTTTTCATTCAGCATTTAAATATTTCATCCCACTACTTATTGCCTCCAAGGTTTTTGTGAGAAAGTGACAATTTTATAGGGACTGACTTTCATATAATATGTGGCTTTTCTTTTACATATTACAGCACTCTATACTTGTCTTTGCACTCTATAGTTTGTCTACATTGTGTCTTTGCATGGTTCTTTTAAATTTTATCCTTTTTGGCATTCATTTGGATTCTTGAATGTGTATTCAAGTCTTTAAATTTGGCAAGATTTCTGCCATAATTTCTCTTTCTAGCCCATTTCTCTTTCTATTCTTCTTGGACTCCTACCATGCCCTTTTTGATTTTCTTCAAAATGTCCCAAAGTTATCTTCTCTCCATTTTTTTTAGCTTTTATCTTGTCCTGGGTTTGTATCCTGGCCTTAGAAATTTCTCAGTTTATGGGAATTGTGGTGACTCTTCTATCCCTATTAAATAGACTTTATCCCATTCAAAGTGCTTTAATATATGTGTTAAAGTCAGAAATCTTTTATGTCAGGTTGCTTTGAATTTATTGTTTCTTACACTGCTTTAACTATCTACAATCTTTTTGTCCCTGCAGGGCATGTTCTGGAAGAGCAATATAGAGATGAATATCCTTCTCAGACTTTCAGGTTACCACAGGGTAGATTGGAATGGACAAACCTGTTCCCCAGTAAGAAAATAGGATTTATTCTGCTCTCTCAAAAACAGAATCAGGAACACACAATGAGAGTGCAGGTAGGTCTATACAATGTGGGAGAGGGGCCAGGGGAGAGGCCAGCTTTGTGCTAACAGTATTAAGTTGCATATTCTTGATTTTGCACTCTACACGTTTTCTGGAGTTTTCAAGAAAATAGTTTGATCTATGCTACTAGTGTTTCAAAGATTCTCTGGGCAGACTGAACCCTGGGGTGCCTTTTCACTGCCATCTAGTTTGCCTAGAAGGAATCATAATAATATTTAGTGCACTGAAATAATTTAAGGATGCAAATTTTATCCCCCAGAGATATCACTAGCAATATAATATAATGAAGTATTGTTTAAAAAAACCAGCAAAGAAAATAAATTTAATATTATATATTTTATTAACCACAATATGTCAAGAGAAGAATCAGAATCTTTGAAAAGATCACATATAAAATGAAAATAGCACATGAATAATGATTTTAAAAATAAGTGGAAAAGAAAAAAAAAGAAAAGAAATAAAAGAAAAGAAGTGGAGTAAACACACCAATTCAAAGACCCAGTAATTGATTATTTTAAAAAGCAAGACAGAGCCATATGCAGTCTACAATAAATAGTTGAATAGTAAAAGAATGTAAAAGTTGTTACGTGTAAATATGAATATATAAATACTATGGTGCAATGTAGTACCATTAAAATAACTAGATCTCTGTAGTGTACAGATATGAAAGACAGTATAAAATAAAAATAGACCAAATTTCCAGAAAATTACAAAATTCCTTAACATTGCTTCAAGCCATGCTAAACAATATTTAACAGAACTAAATCGAAGAATAGCATAATAAAAAAATAATGACATTGAATAATTATCAGAGACAAAGTACTAATTTTGTTGTACATTGCCCAAACAAGTTTTCTTTCCTTTATGTTTCTCATAATTAATCATCTGCCAAAATTACTTGACTGTAAGAGATGATATATTGGAACCCAATAATAAAGATTCAGCAAAAAAAGGTAATAATAATATTAATTTTATCAATTTTTATTAATTCAATTTTTACATACATTATTTAAAAGTGAACTTAATGACAACATAAAATTGGCTTCAATGTTTGGAAGAAAAATCCTCAGAGAGATTTTACAAGAAGGTAAGAGGCTCTTTAGAGACGGTATTGCCATAGAAAATCTCCATTAGTCTCTCCTTTGACTTAAACCACAAGGTTACCTATTGTAAAATAAATTGATTCTTGCTTTTTGATCTCCTAATTAACTTTTCTCACTATCATTGAATTTCTGATGAAGAGAAGAATTTTGCTTCCAAA
>JAKSZT010054022.1:186625-205358 GCA_026826555.1 Tolypeutes matacus | reverse complement strand
AATTGCTGGATCATAGGGCAGTTCAATAGTTAGTTTTTTGAGGAACCCACCAAACTCAGTGGCTTTTAGGATAATCAAAATATTGAGCATTTATCATCATAAAAAAATTTAGAATTATTTCATTACTGAAAAAAGAAAAACTCTACACATTTTAGCATGCCTTCCTTAGCCCTCATAACCACTAATCTAATTTCATCTTTATAAATTGATTTAAATTTAAATTTTATAAAAATGGAGTCATACAATTTGTTCCACAACTATAGTTCATAGTAATGCAATCGTGCTTTATTAGTCCTTTTGTGTCTGGCTTGCTCCACTCAACATAATGTCCTTGAGGTTCATCCATGTTGTCATAGGCTTTATGACTTCATTTCTTTTTACCACAGCAAAATATTCCATCATGTTACTACACCACCATTTTTTTAATTCATTCATTGGTTGAAAGACATATAGGGTGTTTCCAACTTTCAGCAATCTTGAATAATGCTGCTATGAACATAGGTGTGCAGATGTACATTCATGTCGCTGCTCTCAGTTCTTCAGGGTATATACCCAGTAGTTGTATTAGAGGATCACATGGTAAATCTATTTCAAATTATTTAGGAACCCCCAAACAGTCCTTCACAGTAACTGTACTATTCTCCATTCCTTCCAAAAGTATATAAGTGGTCCTATCTCTCCACATCCTCTCCAAAATTTGTTGTTCTCTGTCTTTTTAATAGTGGCCATTCTAATAGCTGTGAAAAGTTACCTCTTTGTAGTTTTGATTTGCACTTCCTTAATCATTAGCGATGTTGAACATCTTTTCATGTTTTTTTTTTTTTTTGTTTGTTTGTTTGTTTTTTGCCATTTGTATTTCTTCTTTGGACAAATGTCTATTCAAGACTTTTGCCAATTTTTTAATCTGGTCATTTGTTTTTTTGGTGTTGAGTTATAGCATCTCTTTATATATCATGGATATTAAATACTTACCTGACATGTGATTTCCAAATATTTTCTCCCATTGATTTGTCTGGTTATTCACCATTTCACAAAGTCCCGTGTGGTGCAAATGCATTTAATTTTGATGAGGTCCCATTTATCTATTTTTTTTCTTTGTTGTGTATGCTTTGGGTGTAAGATCCAGGAAACCACCATCCATTACAAGATCTTTAAGATGTTTCCCTACATTTTCTTGTGGCAGTTTTATGGGCCTGGCTTTTATATTTAGGTGTTTGAACCACTTTGAATTGATTCTTGTATAGGGAGTGAGATAAGGGTCCTCTTTCATTTCTTTGGTTATAAATATCCACTTCTCCCAGCACCATTTGTTGAAGGGAGTGTTTCTCCCATTAACATGGACTTGCTAGGTTTTTCAAAAACCATTTGGGCATAAAGGTGAGGGTTCACTTCTGTACTCTCAATTCTATTCCAGTGATTGATGTGTCTAAAATTATACCAGTACCTTGATGGGTTTTTGTTTTGTTTTGTTTGTTGTTTGTTTTGTTGCAGTTACTTTTTTTTCCACTTTTTTTTTTTTTTAATTTTAAAGATACTTCAATTACATAAATGTTACAAAGAAAATATATGGGAGATTCCCATATGCTTTTCTCCCCACACCTCCTACATTTTCCAACATTAGCAACATTTTTCATCAGTGTGGTACATTCATTGCAATTGATAAACACATTTTGGAGCATTGGCACTAAGCATGGATTATAGTTTACATTGTAGTTTACGCTATTCCCCATTTGAGCTCTGTAGATTATGGAAAGATATATAATGGCCTGTAATGTCTTTAGATGATTCCCAACTCCTGAAAATGCCTCCCTTTACACCTGTTTTTCCATCTCCCTTACTCCAGAACATCCATGGGACGTTGCCTCTCCAGCAATGGTATTTCTTCCATTGCTAAAATCACAAGCAGTCTATAGTAAAATACCATTAAGTTTATTTTAGTCTATAGTCTATTTCCCAATCCTGAGGACTCTGGGTTTGTGATGTCCACTGCACCATTAATTAAGGGGGGCTTCAATCCCACACATGCAATAGATGGGACCCTCTTGCTTGCAGTTGTAGGCACTCTTGGTTCCTTGGTATGTTATTTGTCCATCATCTCCTCCCCATTAGTTGTCCTGGGTGAGTCCATTGAACTGGAGAGTAGGTGTTGCAGCTCTACAATTGGCACATGAAAAGCCCAAAGATTTAAGTCTCTTGGATGTACACTTACCTACCCTCATCTTAATTATGGGTTTGGATAAAAGGACAGAAGAGTCATACTTGGGGACACCACTGCTGAGTCTAACTCAGTCAAACTGGGGAACATAAATACCACATTAAGGCCCACTGGGAAAGGGACAAATTCCTGAGCTGTCTGCCCTGACTATAGTGTCTGGATGTCTCCATATCCTTGAGGAACTTCATGATTTGGGGTCATATCTACTTTGGCTGTCAATGATATCCTGTTGAGATGTATATAAGCACTACCTCTGGGATGGCTCCCAACTTGTTTTGAATTCTCTTAGCCATACACACACATTTGTATTTAGCTTCTCCCCCTTTTGGTCAAGGTGTTGTTTTTTTATTTTCCCAATGCATAGCTTTTTGGTACTTGGTAGCAATACCTCAGTGCCAAGGAGGCTCACCCCTGGGAGTTATGTCCCACCCTGAGGGGAAGTTATTGCTTTTATATGCTGAGTTTGGCTTAGAGAAAGACCACATTTGAGTAACAAGGAGGCTTCCCATATATAACTCTTAGGCACCCTATGTCTCTAGGCTAAGTTTCAATTTCAAGAGCAAAGGCTCATAAGCATAGTCATCAATATCAAGGGTCCTTCAATGGACCATCCTCCTTCACAAGTCATTGTCCCTTTACATGAGGCAATCTTGTTTTTCCATTTGAGAATGTGGCAGAGCTCCCCCAGATGGGAATTTGATATTTTTTGGTTATTTTGTGAATCTCCACCCACTGTGACAATGCTCCACCACGCTGTTGTGACCACTGTAGCTTTGTAATATGATTCAAACTCAGGGAGTGAAACTTCTCCCATGTCATTCTTCATTTATAGAATGCTTTTGGATATTTAGGTGCACTTTCATTCCAAATGAATTTGGTAATTGTCTTTCCAATTTCTATAAAGTAGGCTGTTGGAATATTTTTTTTTAACATTTCTTTTTCTCAATCCACCTTGAATCTTGAATTTTCCATCTGGGATAATTTTCTTCCTTCTTGAAGAATATGCTTTCACATTTCTTTGTTGTTGTTGTTGTTGTTCTTTTTGAATATTTATTGATTTTACTTTATTTACTTATTTATTTTTATTTATCTTCCTTCCTACAGATGGTCCTCTTGTCTGTCTGCTCATTGTTTACTTACCTTCACCAGGAGTCACCAGGAACTGAATCCAGGACCTCACACATGGGAGGTGATTGCCCAGCCTGTCACAATTTTTATTGGTATTGCATTGAATCTATAAATCAGTTTGGGTAGGATTGACGTCCTCATGAAATTCAATCTTCCAATCCATGAACAAAGAATGTCTTTCCTTTTGTTGAGATCTTCACTGATTTATTTTTGCATTGTTTTGTCGTTTTCTGCATAAAGGTCCTTTACTTCTTTGGTTAATTTGATTCCTGGGAATTGAGTCTTTTTGTTGCTATTGGAAATGGATTCCCCCTCTGATTTCCTCCTTAGATTGTTGACCTTTTATACTGCCACTTTGCTGAACTCATTTATTATCTCAAGTAGCTTTGTTGTAGATATTTCAGAATTTTCTAAATATAAAATCATTTCATCTGCAAATAGCGACAGTTTTACTTAATCTTTTAATATTTAGATGCCTTTCCCCCTAATTGCTCTAGCTAGAACTTCTAGTACAATGTTGAATAACAATGGTGACATTTGTCATCTTTGTCTCGATCTCATTATTAAAGGGAAAGCTTTCAACCTTTCAACCACACCCTATTGGCTGTGGGTTTTTCATATATACCTTTTATCATATTGAGGAATTTTCCTTCTATTCCTATCTTTTGAAGTGTTTTTATCAATAAAGGATGCTGGATTTTGTTGAATGCCTTTTCTGCATCAATTGAGATGATTATGTTTGTTTGTTTGTTTTTTCCTTCAATTTGTTAATGGGGTGTATTAGATTGATTGATTTTCTTATGTTGAACCAGCCTTGCATACCAGGAATAAATATTACTTGATCGTGATGTAAAAGTCTTTTGATATATGTATTAGTCAGGGTTCTCTTGGGAAACAGAATCAACAGGAGATATCGGTCAATAATATGAGATTTTAAAAGAGTCTCTCACGTGACCATGGGGATGCACAAGTCCACGTTCCGCAGGCAGGCTGCAAACCAGTGGCTCCGATAAAATCCGATGAAAGGTTGTTGATGAGTTTCTGGGAGAAGTTGCCTGTCCAAGGACAAGCTGGGAAATTCTCTCTGAATGTTGAAATCAACCCCCCTTTTAAGTCATTCAACTGATTGGATAAAAGCACCACCCATTGATGATGTAATCTCCCTGATTGATGCAGATGTAATTAGCCATCCACGCAGTAAACTCACTGGTGATTGAAGTCCATAAATGCTCTTATATTACAATTAGCCCAGTGCTTGCTGGAACAAACACCTGGACAAAATTACCTGGCCGAGTTGACACATTAGCCTAACCATCACAATATGCTGTTGTATTTGATTAGCAAGCATTTTGTTGAGAATTTTTGCATCTATGTTCATTAGATTGATTGGTCTATAATTTTCTTTTCTTGTATGGTCTTTATCTGGCTTTGGCAATAGGATGATGTTGGCTTCATGAAATATGTTAGGTAATTATCCCTCCTCTTCACTTTTTTTGGAAGAGTTTAAAAAAGATTGGTGTTAATTCTTTTTGAAATGCTTGGTAGAATTCACCTATGAAGCCATTGTTCCTGTACTTTCTTTGTTGGGAGATTTTTAATGACTGATCCAATACATTTAAATGTGATTGGCTTGTTAATTCTTGTATTTTTTGTAGTGTCAGTGTAGTTTTTTTGTGCGTTTCTCGGAATTTGTCTATTTCATCTAGGTTGTCTGATTTGGTGGCATACATTTTCTCATAATATCCTCTTATGACCCTTTTTGATTTCTGTGGGTCAGTTGTAACTTCCACCCTTTCATTTCTGATTGTATCAATTTGTTTCTTCTCTCTTTTTTCCTTTTTTAGTTTAGCTATGGGTTTGTCAATTTCATTGATCTTCTCAAAGAACTAGCTTTTGGTTTTATTGATTTTCTCTATTGTTTTTTCATTTGTTTGTTTGTTCTCAATTTCATTTATTTTTGTTCTAATCTTTATTATGTCTTTCTAACCACTTGCATTGGGATTGGCTTGCTGTTCTTTTTCTAGCTTCTCTATTTGTTCACTTAAATCTTTGAGCTTAGCACTTTCTTCTTCTTTATAATAGGAATCTAGGGCTATAATTTCCCTCTCCAGTTTGCCTTTGCAGTATCCCATAAGGGTTGGTAAGTTGTGTTCTCTTTTTCATTTGTCTCAATATATTTAATGATTTTACTTGCAATTTTTTCTTCGGCCCACTGATTATTTAGGAGTGTGCTGTTTAACCTTCACACATTTGCAAACTTACCTCTTTCCTGTATATGATTGATTTCTAGTTTCATTCCATTATGATGTGAGATGGTTGCTTTGTGTAATTTCAATCTTTTTATATTTATTGAGAACTGCAATATGCCCTAACATGTAGTCTACCCTGGAGAAAGATCCATGGGCACTTGAGAAGAATATATAACCTGCTGAGTTTGGATGCAACATTTTGTATATATCTGTTAGGTGTAACTTATTTATCCTATTATTCAAGTTCTCTGTCCTTGTTGATCTTCTCTCTAATTGTTCTCTCTAATGATGTAAGTGGTGTGTTAAAGTCTCCAATGATTATTTTAGAGTTGTCTATTTCTCCCTTTAGTTTTGCCAGAGTTTGTCTCCTGTATTTTGGGGCACCCTGGTTATGTGCATACACATTTATGATTGTTATTTCTTCCTGGTGGACTCTTTTTTTTAATATATAATGGCCTCTGAATCTCATAGTTTTTGTTAAAAATCTGTTTTTTTTTCCAATATTATTGTAGCTACCGCTGCTTTTTTTTTGTTTGCTATTTGCTTGGAGTATCTTTCTCCAATCTTCCACTTGCAGCCAGTTTGTGTCCCTAGGTATAAGCTGAGTTGTTTGTAAGCAGCATTGTGATGGCTCATGTTTTGGTGTCCTTTCTGTCAGCCTATACCTTTTATTTGGGCAGTTTAATTCATTCATAGTCAATGATATTATGTAAATGCATTATTTACTTCCACCATTTTATTATTTGAATTTCATATGTCACCATATCCCATCTGTCTTTTTTCTCCTTTGGTTATCCATTCTGGTATTCTTTCTTCTATACTCTTCTCCTAGCCTTTCTCTCCTGTCTTTTTCTTTAGGTTCTAAAGATTCCCTTACTATTTCCTGCAAAGGTATATTCTTTTTATGGACATTCTTATTTTCAACTTGTTTGTGAATATTTTATACTCTTCTTCATATTTGAAGGGCTGTTTTGCTTGATAAAAGTTCTTGGCTGTGGTGAACAATGCCGCTATGAACATTGGTGTGCATATATCTATTTGTGTCTTTGCTTTCAGTTCTTCTGGGTATATACCCAGCAGTGGAATTGCTGGATCATATGGAAGATCTTTGTTAGTTTTCTGAGGAACCACCAAACTGTCCTCCACAGTGGCTGGACTATACCACAGTCCTACCAGCAGTGGATGAGGGTTCCTATTCCTCCACATCCTCTCCAACATTTAGTGTCTCCTGTTTTTTTTAATAGCTGCCATTCTGATGGGTGTAAGATGGTATCTCATTGTAGTTTTGATTTGCATTTCCCTGATAGCAAGTGATGTGGAGCATTTTTTAATGTGCTTTTTAGCCATTTGTATTCCTTTCTTGGAGAAGTGTCTTTTCAGGTCACTTGCCCATTTTTTAAATGGGTTGTTTGTCTTTTTATTTTCAAGGTGTAGGATTTCTTTATATATGCAGGATATTAGGCCCCTATCATATATGGTTGCTATATGTTTTCTCCCATTGGGTAGGCTGCCTTTTTATTTTATCATCTAAATTGTAAACTATACTGTAAATCATTGACAATGTTTAGTTGCTACATTTTGCTATCTGTATAACAGTTATAACAATGCTAAAACCCCCAAAAAGGGGGGGGTTACTATGGGGTGGAGAAGGGGGGATTTTTTGGTGTCTGGGAGTCTCTGGTATTCCGTGTGTGACTTTGCTGTGACCTAAAACTTCTTTGAAAATTAAATGAAAAATTGGGAGGCACTATTGAGAGGGGGAAGGTGTCACGGCACACTGGACATCTGATAACACAATGATAAAAAGAAAAAAAGAATATATATATATAAATATATATATTTTAAAGGCATTTCTTTTACTTTTTTCCCCATTTTTTTAAATGTCCCAATCCGCTAATTATATTTTGTTTTGTTTTGTTTTTTGTTTGATTGTTTGTTTGTTTGTTGTTTTTTCCCTGAGTTTCCTTATGTTTGTCTCTTGCATGTAAGCTTATCATTGTTGTTTTTTTTCCTATTAAGTGTATTTGATTATTTTATGGACTACATGTTCATGGAAGATTTAGATCACAGAAGGGTTACAATGGGTACTGCAGGGGATTATTGGTGGGGGGTGTCTGGGAGTAAGTTCATATGAATATACATGAAAGATATACAAAATTGTTCAAAAGTTCAAAGGATGGGGCATGGTCAGGGTGGGTGGACAATCACTCAATAAATGAGGGAATCTGAATTCCTAGCCTGGAGAGCTCTGCCACATTCTCCAAGGGAGCAGCAATAGTCCTCTGAGTGCAGGGACAGTGTCTGTCAAAATAGGATGGCCCACTGATGAGTTATTTTTATTGATTACTACCCTTATGAGTCTTTGCTCTTGAAACTGAAACTTAGCTTACTGTTATGGGGTGCCTAAGGGTTGCCACCTGAGAGCCTCCATGTTGCTCAAATGTGGCCTCTCTCTAAGCCAAACTCAGCATATGAATGCATTACCTTCCCCCCAACGTGGTACATGACTCCCGGGGATGAGCCTCCCTGGCAATGAGGGATTAATACCAAGTGCCAACTGGCAACACAACTGGAAAAAGACCTTGAATAAAAGGGTGAAAAGGTAGAAACAAATGAGTTCAAGTGGCTAAGAGACTTCAAAGAGAGTCGGGAGGTCATCCCAGAGGTAACTCTTATGCACACCTCAGTAGGAGCTCATAGAACATCAAAGGGCATATCACCCCACACAGAAGGGCTCCTGAGAGCTCTGGAGACACCCAGGTCCTATATAAGGGGGGATAGCCCCAGAGACTGATGCCTTATCAGTGGGCTCTATTTTGGAATCTGTGCTCCTGAGAGTGACAGAATTGGACTCAAATAATTCCTCCATGCACATGGTTCATCAGTCCTTTCTATTCAAACATATATGTGATGCTGGAGTTTTTAGGTATACTTCCAGAGACTTGAGCCTCTGGCCTACCTATGTGCCAGATGTGTGTAGAATCTCGGTGGAGCTGCAACTCCTACCCTACAGCTCAATGGACTCATCCAAGTCACCTAGTGAGGAGACAATGATGGGCAACGGTCATCCCAGGAATGGAGAGGGCCTGCATCTGCAGGCAGGATCATCCCACCCACCATATCCATTGGATATAAGCCCTCTCTCACTTAGAGAAGGAGTGGACATCACCATCCCATTCCCCTCAGGGTTGGGGAAATAATTATGGACTAGAGTGGACTTGATGATATTCTGTTGTACACATATGGTGATTCTAGCAATGGAAGAAATTATAACAGTGAGGTGGAGTCAGTGGCCACTGGACACTTTCAGGGCAGGGAGGAGGTGTGCAGTTGAAATACAGGGGCTTTTTTGGTACTAGCTGGTTGTCCTGAGTGCCGTTGTGGCAACAGATGTAGGCCATTTTAAATCAGCACACACCATTCACAACTCTGTGGGAGAGAGTGTGGTCTACGATGTGAACTGTGGTCTATGGTTGATGGCAAGGCCCAGGATGTGTAAGTCCTTTGAGGGTGATCGGCCACACTTGTGGGAGATGTTTGTGTGGGATGTGGTGGGAGCTGTGGGAGGTGGGGAACATGGGAACCTTGTAGGTTCCGTGTAATATTTAGGTAATCTAAACATCTCTTAAATATATATATATATATACACACATATATATATATAAATAACATTTTTGTAAGCAAATGCACATATATGCATATATATTTATATATCATTTTACAAATATTGGTATGTTATGTGAAAATTTTGATTTTTACCCACAATAAAAAATAAATTAATTAAAAAATAAAAAATAAAAAATAAATATATTGGAGGAAAAAGAGAAAAACAAAAGTTCTTGGCTGGCATTTTTTTCTCTTTCAGTATCCTAATTGTGTCATACTGCTTTCTTCTCATCTCCATGGTTTCTGATGAGGAATCTGTTCCCATGTCTTACTGGGCCTACCTTGTATGTGTTGGTTTGCTTCTCCCTTGCTGCTCTCAGAATTTTCTCTTTATCTTTGATGTTTGACATTCTGAGAAAAATGTGTCTTGAAGTAGGTGTGTTTGGATTTAATGTGATTGGGTTACGCTATTCTTCTTGGACATGTAAGTTCATGTCTTCCATGAGAACTGGGAAAATTTCAACTATTATTTCCTCAATACTCTTTCTGCTCCTTTTCCCTTCTCATCTCCTTCTGGAAATCCCATGACACATATGTTATTGCATTTCATGTTATCATTCAACTCCCTGAGCTCTTGCTCAAATCTTTTCCCCATTCTTTTCTCTCTGTGTTCTTTTATTTTTTCAATTTAAGCTGTTCTGTCTATGCTATCACTTATTCTTTCTTCTATTATTTCAAGTCCGCTGTTGTATGCTTCTAATGTGTTTTCTACCTCACGTATTGTCTCTTTCATTTCCATGAGCTCTGTTACTTTTCTATTCAGGATTTCAAATTCTTCCTTGTGCTTGCTCAATGTCTTCTTGACATTGTTTATCTCTTTAGTCATATTATCTTTCATCTCATTAATTTGATTTCAGAAATTTGTGTGAATCTTATTGATTAATTTTCTCAAATCCTGCATCTCTTCTGGGACTTTGATATATTACTTTTCTTGGGCCATGTCTTCCATTTCCTTAGTATGGCTCATAATTTTTTTCTGATGTCTAAGTATCTGATTAGGATGGTAGTGTACTCAGATGTTCAATTTATTTTTCTTTTGTAACAACTGTGGTGGGAAGCTGTGTGTTACTGCTGCTCTGTGATTCTTGGTTCAGCATGGATTATAGGATTATCCCTGTCAGTTGCTCAAAACTGAGCTCTGGATCCAGTAATGGGCTGCAAACCCACTTCTTAGATCCTTGGGAAGGGAGGTGATAAAGCAGATGTTTTTAACCTCTTTTGTTCCATGGATCTTTTTGCCAGTCAGGTGGAAACCATGGACCACTTACTAAGTCCACACTATATTGTGCTTTATTTAATAAATATATCACACACATACCAACACATCCCCAGAAGAATGTTTATTTGAATTTCAATTCAGTCACATGCACCTCTCATTAAAAGCCCCTGCTATAATGGTTGAAAAATGTCTCTCTTACTTATTTATTTGTTATTTTCTCATATGAACTTCCTTTGTCTGCCAGAGATGGTGCTCTTTGGCAGCCCACACATTTCAATGCTTGAATGGAGTGTGTTTGCTGCAATAGAGAACTGATCAGTGTGATATAGTTTCCTGCCTGGAGGCTAAGAGACTTGTAATTCAAACGTTCTCAGAGACAGTTTTCCAGCCTTCTCTGGCAGCCCTCCATGTTTTCCTTGATAGGTAATAATTCCACTCCCCTCTGTGCCAACAATCAGTCCTGATTAGTAGAGAGGGAGATTAGGAGGGTTGTTTCAATTTGGTCCCTGATCTTTTAGTCCCTTGTTGTCTCCCAAGGGAAACAATGGCACAGCCCCACACAGCATGGAAGGGCTTGTGAGATACAGTAGACAAAATTTGTGGGTCAAAAGCATAATCATCTTTAGGCTGTGTCCCTCTCTCTCCCCTTTCCTCTGGAGATGCATTCTCAACAATCAATCCCAGTTAGAAGAGAGTGAAAATTGAGAAGGTCGTATCTCTCCATTCCAGTGCAAGCTCCCAGGGCAAACCATGTGTGGTCTCACCTAATCTGGAAGGGCTGGTGGAAAACAGTAGACCAAATTTTTAAGTCAAAAGCTGAATCACTCTTAGGCCATGTCTCTCACTCTACCCTTTCCTTAGGCCCTGGATCCCTGGAGTCACCTTTGTCTGTAGCCAGCTCAGAGGCCTGAGAATTCTAAAGTGTCTTTAGTATGGGGAGGGTGCTGGCAGTAGCAACCACTGGTTTCAACTCAAATTTTTGCTGTCACATTTCCCATCTTTTGTCCCTCTCTCCTCTAGGCTGTGTCCAGTCTTTGCCAGGCATACTAAACTCTAGAAGATCTTTTTCCAGATTCTTTCAGACTGTCTTCTAACTATTTTTCTGGGAGAACAGACAGTCCCATGCCTTTCTACTCCACCATCTTCCAGAAGTCCATATTTCTTAAATAAGCATTGAATAACAGAGAATAATAACACTGCAATTCCAGATTATGCAGAAGAATTTTTAAATCAATTTTATTGATACATATTAATAAAACCTACAATTCATCCAAGGTGTACAGTCAATGGTATTTGCTATAATCACAAAATTGTGCATTCATCACTTCAATCATTATTAGAGCTTTTTCATTATTTCAATAATAATAATAATAATAATAATAAAGAGACAAATAAACAAGAAAATCCTTAACCTTTCAGTCTCTCTATGCTTTCCCCCCTGTACATAGCTGCTGTTTCTGTATATACTATCCAAAGTGTATAATCAATGGCTTTTAGTATAATCATAATGTAGTACATTCATCATCTTAAAAATTTTAGAAATATTTCATTACTCCAAAAAGAAAGACTCCAAAGCCTTTAAAATTCCTTCCTCAAAACCTACATAACAATTAATCTCCTTTCACCTTTATGAATTGATTTAAATTTACATTTTATATAAGTAGAATCATAAAATATGTTGTACTCTGTGTCTGGTTTCCTTCATTTCATATAATGTGTGTGTGGTTTTTTTTTTTTTTTTGTCTGATATTAAAATTGTGTAGTATTAGCTTACATTTGTTCAGCTTCAAGGAAAAAGGGTCTTATATATGCAATTCTATGCATATTCATATTTCACATAATATATTTATATTTCACATAATATATTTAGTTCATAATAGGGCAATCATACAATATTTTTCATTTTGTGCCTGGCTTGTTCACTCAAAATAATGTCCTCCAGCTTAATCCACTTTGTCATATGTTTCACAACTTCATTTCTCCTAACCATTGCATAATATTCCACCGTGTGTATAATCCACAATATGTTTACCTGTTCATCAGGTGATGGACAACTGGGTTGTTTCCAACTTTTGGCTATTGAGAATAACACTGCTTTGAACATCAGTGTGTCAATGTCTATTCATGTCACTGTTTTCAGTTCTTCTGGGTATATACCTAACAATGGTATTGGCAGGTCCAATGGCAAGACTATATTCAACTTCCTTAGGAAGAGACAAACAGTCCTCCACAGTGGCTGTACCATTCTACATTCTCACCAACAGTGAATAAGCATTCTTATCTGCCCACAACCTTTCCAATATTTACAGTTTTCTGACTTTTTAATAGCAGCCAGTATAATAGGTGTGAAATAATATCTCATTGTAGTTTTGACTTACATTTCCCTAATAGCTAGTGGTGTTGAACATTTTTTTCATTTGTTTCTTCACCATTTGTATTTCTTATTTGGTCAGTTACCTTTTCAAGATTTTTGCCCATTTTTAAATCAAATACTTGGTCTTTTTTTGTTTGCAAGAATCCGTCCTGCAAAGTCTTGCAAGGGGTCTGTCCAGCAAAGCCTGCGACAGTGCAATGAAATTACTCTTAACAAGGAGATTGAGAGAGATCAGGAGGAGAACAGCTGCAGAAACTGTGCCCTCAAGCTGATCCCTAGCATGCTTTATATTCAGGATTTTTTTACAGTCAAAGTCAGGGTGCAGGTTCAGGGGAGCAGGCAGATATAGGGGTTGTAACTCACATAAGAATTCCAGGTGGGTAATGGGGAAGCAAGATTACAGAAACATTTAGTGATATACATAGGAGATAAGGTGGGAGATAAGGGAGATAAGATAAGCAGGAAAGTTCCTCTTTATGGTAGGAACTGATATGGTGAATTCTGTGTGGGCAGAGAAACAGGCCTTCAAGCTATTTCTCAGATTAGAGGGTTCCCACAATTGTTGAGTTGTATGATCTCCTTATATATCATGGATATTAAAGCCTTATGATATATGTGATTTCCAAATATTTTCTCCCATTGAGTCAGCTGCATTTTCACCCATTTGACAAAATCCTTTGAGATGCGAAAGAGGTGAATTTTGAGGAGATCCCTTTTACCTATTTTTTATTTTCGTGTTTTGTGAGTAAAGTTTAAGAAACTACTATCTACTACAAGACCTTGAAGATGTTTTCCTACATTTTCTTCTGGTTGTATGGTTGTTGCTTTTATATTTAAGTCCTTGATTCATTTTGAGTTAATTTTTGTAGAAGGTGTGAGGTAACCATCCTCTTTCTTTCTTTTGTTTATGGCCATACAGCTCCCATCACCAATTTTTGAATAGACTGTTCTGGCTCAGCTGGGTGGGCTTAACAGCCTTGTCAAAAACCACTTGACTCTAGATGTGAGGGTCAATTTCTGTTTTCAATTCAGTTATAATGGTCAATCTGTCTGTCCTTATTCCATTACCATGCTGTTTTCTTGTTGAATTGCCCCTTTTGTTAACGTATAATGACCTTCTTCAATCTTTATAACAGCTTTTCATTTGAGATCTATTTTGTCCAATATTAGTATTGCTACTCCAGCTCTTTCTTAGTTATTATTTGCATGGAATATCTTTATCCAACCTTTCACTTTTAGCCTGGTTGTGTCCTTACATCTAAGGAAAGTCTCTTGTAGACAACATATAAATGGGTCATATTTTTAAATCCAATCTATCAGTATGTATCTTTTGATTGGGGAGTTCAAGACATTAACATTCAATGTTATAACTGTAAGACATTACTTATTTCATTTGGTTTTACCTTTGGCTTTCAGTTGTCATATCATACTATAGCCTTCTTTTTTTTTTTTTTTTTTTTACCCTTTCTAATATTCTTCACTTCTACACTCTTCTCCAAGTCTCTTGCCCTTGGTTTTGTTTGTCTGTGAAGATTTTGAACTCCCCTTTATATTTGAAGGACAGCTTTGTTGGATACAGAATTCTTGGCTGGCAGTTTTTCTTTTTCAATACATTAAATACATCATACCATTTTCTTCTCTCCTCCATGGTTTCTTATGAGAGGTCAGCATTTAATCTTATAGAACTTCTCTTCAATGTGAAGCTTTGCTTTTCTCTTGCTGCTTTCAAAGTCTTCTCTTTATTGCTAATATTTGTCATTCTGTATAGTAGGGGGTTCTGGGTAGGTCTATTCATGTTTATTCTGTTCGGAGTGTGTTGTCTTTCTTAGACATTGATATTTATGTCTTTCATAAGGTTCTGGAAATTTTTAGTCATTATTTTCTCAAATATTCTTTATGCCCTTTTTCCATTTTCTTCTCCTTCTGAAATGCCAATAATGTGTATGTTTTTGTGTTTCATGTTCCCATTCAATTCCCTGAGACACTTTCCTTTTTTCCATTCTCTTCTTTTTCTATTCTCCTGTCTTTTCCAGTACAGATGCTCTGTCTTCAAAATCACTAATTCTGTATTCAAACAGTTCAAATCTGCTCTTATGTGCCTCTAATGCATTTTTTATCTCATCCATCATGTCTTTCATTCCCATAATGTCTTTTACTTTTCTTTGCAGACTTTCAAATTTTTTTTTATGCTAACCCAGTATCTTCTTATTATCTTTTTTCTCTTTAATCATATTTTCTTTAAATTCTTTGGATTGATTTATGAGACGTGTGGTTATCATTGATTAATTTTCTTAAATCCTGAATCTCTTCAGGATATTTGATTTTTTTCCTTTGGCTGGGCCATTTTTTTCCTATTTTCTAATATGGCTTGTAATCTTTTGTTGATGTCTAGGCATCTGATATGTTGGTGAATTTACTGTAATGGATAATTTCTCTGTCTTGCCTATTGCTATTGTTTTTTCACAGCTTGGCATTTGGTTCAACTTATCCTACATCTTTAAAAATTGCCCAGCTTAAGTTACCAAAAACCATGCCAGGGACTCACTGGGTATGCAGTGAGGGTGGGAAAATCTGGGGTGCAGATTTTCTCCCAGTGGTGGGGTCAAGAGAGCTCTAAAAACAGTTTCTGTCCATGTAGTCTCCAGAATGGCCAGCAGATGGCACTTGTCAGCACACATTTGCACAGAATTGTTATCTCTTTAGGTATTCCTTTGTTTTCATCTGACAGGAACAGAGATTCAAAGTGAGCTCTGGGCGCTGATTCACTGAATCACTGAAGAAAAGCCCTCCTGACTCCCTCTTCCTTTTCCCTTGTAACAGCTGGCAGTGAGGAAGACATTGTTACCCTCTCCATCTACTTCAATGTGTCATGGGTTTTACCACTGTTGAATATATCGGGAGTAGGGGATGGAACCATTCTCAATGGCTGGGAGTTTTAATAACTCAATTTGTTGTTTTGGCTTCTTTGCCTCTCTGTCCCTCACACTCCTGGGTATTGTGAAGCACTGTCATGGTCTGCTGATGCCCAAAGCAGGGCCCACTGGCAGCTGTAGGCTTTTCTCCACTGTTTATCTGAAAACACTGAGCCTTGTCTGCTAATCCTATGCCACGTTCCCACAATTGCGCCAAGAATTTTTAAAAGGAAATGTCATCAATCTATCTGATTAAAATTTATGGAATGTAATAAAATTTGGATTCATTATCAATGTTTAACTGTACAACTTTTTTCTATTATAATTTTAAAAGTAAATGTGCCCAGAATTTAACTCAAGAATTCATTTCTTTTTAAAGGACATGACAAACAAAGAAATCAGGAAAAAGGAAATGATAACTTTTTATCATACAAAAATTAAACAAATAAATGTGAATTATTGAAGCTAGTTGATATATCATAGAAAGGTAGAGCTATCAATGTATTAGCAAATAAAGAGAGATGAAAGAAATATTACATCATGCAGATATTTAACCGGATGAATTCAGCATTTAAAACTATGCAAGATGAGATTCTTGATTTCACTTATATACCAAAAATGTATTCATCTCTCAACTTTAAATAACAGAGGAGTTGCCAAAGATATTAGGGATGAGTGGACACCAAAAGCTGTAAAAATGAAATAGAAAATGAAAAAAAAAAGCTATTGATATGTAATATGAACAAACACATACATTAGATTAATCTAAAAATGGTTAGGATATTTCTATTTTCTTTAATATTTTTAAATATTTCCTAAATCTTCTTAAATTTTCTCATATACTTATTTTTCCTATAACAATTCAATCACAAAAATTATTATACTCTGACAAAATATTTAAGTGCTAATATTCCTTTTTAGATTTTTGTTTATGAATAATTTAACCAAATGTATTTATAAAACACCAGTGAATATTTTCATAACAATAGGCATTGGGTATTCAAAATTTTACAAGAATGTAAGTATTCAGAAGATGGTGGCAAGGTTTATTGGTATAGAGCAATAATTTTTACCATTCTTTATCTGATTTCATATTTATAAATCTATATTTATAAAGAAATATTTTTCTTGTACATTTGAAAAAATGTAGATTTAAATTTCCACTGACATACTAAGATATATACAGCTAAAACTCAGGTAAATATAGAAATTAAACCCTGTGTTAGCTAATTCAAAGCAGATCCCTTTACTACTGTGTTATATTTCTTCTCTGCAGAATAAAAGGAAGGACTTCTGAAAGTGTTCTCCATAATGAAATTATCTAAAATTGTAATATGAATGGGGAATTCCATGATACAATTTTAAATATAAAATAAAATTTATTTTTGCACATTAATTGTCATAAAAAACATATTGCATGACTTCTAATTATTATGTAGATTTCTAAAAGTTATTCTTGTAAATAGTCCAGATTAAATATGAACAAATAGAAGAATGCTCAAAAGAAATGCAAATTAATTAAAGGACATTATTTAGATACACACCAAATAAATTCCAAACAGGAAAAAAAAAATTATGCACACTTCCTTGAATGTTCAGTATTACTACCATTTCAAATGCTTGGAGTTTTCTGGTTTCTGAATGACTCTTATGATAGCATTTTTCACTTCTTTGTTCCTAAGACTATAAATGAGGGGATTCAGCATGGGGATCACCATAGTATAAAACACAAAGGCCACCTGATCCTTTCCCATGGAGTAAGACTTCTTTGGTTTTAAATAAGTGAAAATTGTAGTGCTGTAAAGAATGGTCACTCCTAGGAGATGAAAGGCACAAGTAGAGAAAGCTTTGTGCTTTTCTGAAATGGAATTAATTTTCAGGATAGAAGACAGCATGGACATGTAGGATACAGAAATTTTGTTAAGAGACACCATTATAGTTATACCAAAAAGAATGAATATCATTCTTTCAGTGTCACTAGTTTCAGTGCAGGACAGTGCTAAAATTGGGGTTGTGTCACAGAAAAAGTGATCGATTACATTAGATTTGCATAAATTCAAACTATTCATGAAGAACATTGACCAAAGAGTAAGTAAACCCAATCATGTAGGACTCAGTGATGAGGGCACGGCGAGTCTCCTAGACCTAACAACCTGATAGTGAAGGGGATTGCAGATAGCTACATAGTGGTCATAGGCCATTGAGGAGAGGAGGAAAAATTCTGTGACACCCAAGAAGGCAAAAAAATACATCTGGGTGAAGCAGCCTCTGAATGAAATATGCTTGTTTGAAGTCAGTAGGTTCTCTAGAGCATTAGGTGTGATGACCATTGAGTAACTAAGGTAAAGGAATGAGAGGTGACTAAAGAAAAAAATACATGGAGGTATGAAGCTGGAGATCCAGGTGAATTATCAGTATCATCCCTGCATTCCCCTGCACAGTAACCAGGTATATCAGGAGAAAGAACATACAGAGGATTTGTCAGATCTCTTCAGAGTCTGTCAATCCCATAAGGATGAAGCCAGTTACATTTGTGTTATTCCTACATCCCATAGTGTTCAACTGTTGCAAACTGTTTAGAAATCAAAGGTAATACTCATACGAATGAATTTTTAAAGTTTTTTTAAAATCTGAATATTTGGTATTAAAAGTTTTTGGTTTTTCTAGAAATTCATATAAAACAGTAGTTTTCAAAATGTGACTAAAAATCTTAGTTTGACTACCAAATTAATTTAGGTACATATTATAATTTGGATATTATATAATAGAAGCTTATGTATATTGCATATTTAGAAGGAATTTGGCACTGTTGTAAACATTTTTTCTTTATTAACACATCTACCCATATGAAAATATTATAGCATAAGTAGTACTATTGTACATGTTAAAAGATAAAAAGGGCACCAAAAGTTAAGTAATGCATTGAGAGTCACAACTTTCTCTCTATTACCTGTTGGCTCTGTGATTCTA
>JAKSZT010054022.1:127855-168606 GCA_026826555.1 Tolypeutes matacus | reverse complement strand
TCATTAATAGTATAGATCAAGGAGCTACAAAATAATACATTACATACCTGGTGAAGTTTTGGAAGCACAATTCTTCTCTTCATCAGAAATGCAATGATAGTGAGAAAAGTTAATCAGGAGATCAAAAAGCAAGCATCAATTTATTTTACAATAGGTAACCTTGTGGTTTAAGTCAAAGGAGAGACTAATGGAGATTTTCTATGGCAATACGGTCTCTAAAGAGCCTCTTACCTTCTTGTAAAATCTCCCTGAGGGTTTTTCTTCCAAACATTGAAGCCAATTTTGTGTTGTCATTAAGTTCACTTTTAAATAATGTATGTAAAAATTGAATTAATAAAAATTGCTAAAATTAATATTATCATTACCTTATTTTGCTGAATCTTTACTGTTGGGTTCCAATATATCATCTCTTATAGTCAAATAATTTTGTTAGATGATCAATTATGAGAAACATAAAGGAAAGAAAACTTGTTTGGGCAATGTACAACAAAATTAGTACTTTGTCTCTGATAATTATTCAATGTCATTATTTTTTTAATATGCTATTCCTCGATTTAGTTCTGTTAAATTTTGTTTAGCATGGCTTGAAGCAATGTTAAGGAATTTTGTAATTTTCTGGAAATTTGGTATATTTTGATTTTATACTGTCTTTCATATCTGTACAATACAGAGATCTAGTTATTTTAATGGTACTACATTGCACCATAGTATTTATATATTCATATTTACACGTAACAACCTTTACATTCTTTTACTATTCAACTATTTATTGTAGACTGCATATGGCCCTGTCTTGCTTTTTAAAATAATCAATTACTGGGTCTTTGAATTGGTGTGTTTACTCCACTTCTTTTCTTTTATTTCTTTTTTTTTCTTTTCCACTTATTTTTAAAATCATTATTCATGTGCTATTTTCATTTTATATGTGATCTTTTCAAAGATTCTGATTCTTCTCTTGACATATTTTGGTTAATAAAATATATAATATTAAATTTATTTTCTTTGCTGGGTTTTTTAAACAATACTTCATTATATTATATTGCTAGTGATATCTCTGGGGGATAAAATTTGCATCCTTAAATTATTTCAGTGCACAAAATATTATTATGATTCCTTCTAGGCAAACTAGATGGCAGTGATAGGCACCCCAGGGTTCTGTCTGTCCAGAGAATCTTTGAAACAGTAGTAGCATAGATCAAACTATTTTCTTGAAAACTCCAGAAAACTTGTAGAGTGCAAAATCAAGAATATGCAACTTAATACTGTTAGCACAAAGCTGGCCTCTCCCCTGGCCCCTCTCCCACATTGTATAGACCTACCTGCACTCTCATTGTGTGTTCCTGATTCTGTTTTTGAGAGAGCAGAATAAATCCTATTTTCTTACTGGGGAATAGGTTTGTCCATTCCAATCTACCCTGTGGTAACCTGAAAGTCTGAGAAGGATATTCATCTCTATATTGCTCTTCCAGAACATGCCCTGCAGGGACAAAAAGATTGTAGATAGTTAAAGCAGTATAAGAAACAGTAAATTCAAAGCAACCTGACATAAAAGATTTCTGACTTTAAGACATATATTAAAGCATTTTGAATGGGAGAAAGTCTATTTAATAGGGATAGAAGAGTCACCACAATTCCCATAAACTGAGAAATTTCTAAGGCCAGGATACAAACCCAGGACAAGATAAAAGCTAAAAAAAATGGAGAGAAGATAACTTTGGGACATTTTGAAGAAAATCAAAGAGGGCATGGTAGGAGTCCAAGAAGAATAGAAAGAGAAATGGGCTAGAAAGAGAAATAATGGCAGAAATCTTGCCAAATTTAAAGACTTGAATACACATCAAGAATCCAAATGAATGCCAAAAAGGATAAAATTTAAAAGAACCATGCAAAGACACAATGTAGACAAACTGTAGAGTGCAAAGACAAGTATAGAGTGCTGTAATATGTAAAAGAAAAGCCACATATTATATGAAAGTCAGTCCCTATAAAATTGTCACTTTCTCACAAAAACCTTGGAGGCAATAAGTAGTGGGATGAAATATTTAAATGCTGAATGAAATCAAATTTCAACAGTTTTTTATCCAGCAAGATTGCCTTAAAAATGAGGATAAGATTAAGACATTCCCAGATAAATAAAAACTGAGGTAGAAGATCATCACTAGACCTGCCTTACAGACATGCTACAGAGAGTTCTTCAGAATGAAAGAAAGTGGTTTAAAGCAACATAAAGTAATAAAGAATGCTGGTCAATATAACCAAATTGGTAATTATAAACCCTAATATTATTGTATGTTTTTATGCAAATCCTCTTTTTATTTCTACAGTTTACAAAAAGCAAACATTTATGATGCAATAACAAATCTACAGTTTAGTACATATACTGTTTAAAGTTATAATTTGTAAGAAGTTTAACAAAAATGTGGGGGATAGAGGGTTTAGGAAAAATTTTATGTATGTTATTAAGGTTAAATTTGTATCACATTAAATAAGATTGTACAGATTTAAAATGCTGCAATTAATCCCCAAGGTAATCACAAATATATATTTATAATATACAGAAGGAAACGAGAAGGCACTAAAAATGGTGCACTGTAAACAAATAAATATGAAAATATGCATTAATGGAAGAATTGATGGACAAAATAGGTACAAGATATACAAAGTTCAAATAACAAAATGGAAGAAGAAAGTACTGCATTTTTAGTAGCTAGTTTAAATGTAAATAGACTAAACTCTCCAGTCAAAAGGCAGAAATTAGCACAATATTTGAAAAAGTATCATCCACCTGAACAATTCTGTAATCTGACTAGAGCTAAAAGACATATGTAGGACAATTCTCACATAAAAGCAGAAAAGACATACTTCTCTAGTGCACATGGATCATTCTCCAAAAAGACTATAAACTCGATCACAAAACAAGTCTTAGTAAATTTAATAGCATTGAAATCAAGCAAAGGATCTTCTCTGACAACACAGGCATTATGCGAGTAATCAGGAACAGTGGAGTAATTGAAAAATTCAATAATATGTAGAAATTAAAAATGCGCTTATAAACAATAAATGGGTCAAATAAAAATGAGAAAATCAATTAAAAATATCATGAGACAAAAGAACAAAAACACATTGAGGTACTAGCAATAGAAGAGCAAAATAAACCAAAATGGACAGAAGGAAATAAATAAGAAAGATTATAGTGGAGAAAAATAGACATTAAAAACACAAGAGAAAGGATCAATAAAAAAAAACAACACTTGCTCCTTTGAAAGGATTAAGAAAATCAACAAACTTTAGTAAGACTGCAAAGAAAAAGAGATAGGACAGAAATAATTAAAATCAGAAAAGAAAGGATGGGCATTACAAGTGACTTCACGGACATAATAAGGAGTGTAAGAGGATACCATGAACAACTATACCCTAACAAGTTATATTAACTAGATTAATGCCACTCAAATTCCTCCAAAAATATGAGTAGGAGGTAACACTTTCTAACTTAATTTATGATTTCAGCATCATTCTAATACCAAAGCCAGATTAAGATGCCCCAATAAAATTGTGGACTGTTATCCCTTATGAATAAAGATAGAAAAATATTGATCAAAATACTATTAAACAGAATCCAAGAGCATGTTAAAAGAATCAAATACCATGATCAAGTGGGAATTATCCTGGTATGAAAAGGTAGTTCAACATATGAAAACCAATTAAGGTAATACACCATATAAATAAAATGAAGTAAAACAATTACATGAATACACACACATGATCATCTCAATATTTGAAGAAAATCATCTGGCAAAATTCAGAAACACTTCTGGATAAAAACATTCAGAAAATTAGTAATAGTTGGGAATTAATTCAAAATGATAAAGGTCGTATATAAAAATCCCACAGTTAACTTCATATTTAAGAGTGAAAGTGTGAAACCTTTCTCCTTGAGAACAGGAACTTAGCAAAGATGCTCACCATCACCAATGGTATTCAAACTTGTAATAATTTCCTAACCAGAGTAGACAAGAAAAAGAAATAAAAGGCATCTAAATTGGATATGAAGAAGTAAAACACTCCCTATTTGAAGATGACATGATCCAATAGAGAGAAAATTAAAAAAAAAAAATCAGAACAAAGCTAAGCACTAATAAACTAATTCAACAATGTGCCAGAGTAAAAGATCAACATGAAAAAAATCTGTGATGTTTCTGCACATTACTAATGAACAATCTTAAGAGGAAATCAAGGAAAAATTCCATTTACAGTAGCAATTGAAAAAAAATATCAAATAATCAAAAAAAAATCAAATTTAATAGGATTAAATTTAGCCAAGGGTGCAAAGGACTAACACACAGAAAACTATGAAACATTGTTACAGTACTCAAGAAGACCTAAAAAATAGGACATTTGTGTTCCTAGATTGGAAGCCTAAATATTATTGTAAAGTCAATTCTACACAAAGCAATTTACACATTCAACACAATCTCAATAAAAAATTCAACAGACATCTTTGCAGAAATAGAAAAGGCACTCAAGAAATTTGTATATCCAGGTAAGGCCTTAAGCCAAAAACATTTTGAAAAACCAGGATTTTGGAGCACTAACACTTCCCAATTTTAAATTTTTTACAAAGCTACACTAATGAAAGCATGTTACTAGCACAAGACCAACATACAGACAATGGATTTTAATTTGGAGTTCGGCTATGCAAGACCTTTATAGTCTACGGATATTCTGAATCTCCTAAGTCAGCAAGCTGTAGAGAAACATACCCTCAAGTCAATGGTCAATGGATTTTTGAAAAGAATGGGAAATCAGCTCAATAAAAAATAATCTCATCAAGAAATTGTGTTGGGGAAACTGGATAGCTGTATGAAAAAGAATGAATGTAGACACTTATATCTCACCATAAACAGAAAAAAAACTCAAAGTACATCAGATATCTAAATATAAGAACCAAAAACTGTAATGTATAATTGTATAATGAAACTTCCAAAATCATAAAAACATGTTCTTAATCATAACTTATTCCTGTGGGTGTGAACCATTTTAAAGGATCTTATGAAGATCCTAATTTTAGTTAAAGTGTGGTCAACTGAATCAGTCAGTCGGGCTGTAATCCAATTACTGAAGTCTCGTATGCAGAATGAAGTGGAGTAGTAGAGAGTATTCCACAAGAGAAGCTGGAAGTCAATGGAACCCACAGGAGAAAGGATAATGTCCTGACCATGTGCATTGCCAAGTGACTGAAAATCCTAGGATCAAGGTTCACTGGCAGCCAGACCCAGAACACCACAGTCTTAAGGAAGAAAGCATCACCTTGTAGATGCCTTGATTTTGGACTTCTGCCAGTCTCAAACTATGAGGCATAATTTCCCATTTTTTTTAAAGCCAGCCCTTTAATACCAGAAAACTAAGACAAACTCCAAAAGGGAAACATAAGGAAACATCTTCAGGAATCTGTGTTAGGCAATAGTTCCTTAGCATTTACACCAAAAGCACAGCAACAAAAGTAAAGAAAAAATAGATAAATTGGACCTCACCAAAATGAAAAACCTTTGTATCATAGTATTTTATCATGAAAGACTTTCAGAATGAAATAAAATGTTTGGAATTCATATATCTGATAAGAGTATATTATCCAGAATATATAAAAAATCCTAAACACAGCAACAGGAAGCAAACAATGCAATTTAGAAATGGGCAAAACTTGAATAGATTTTTCTCCAAACAAGATATATAATTATTCAGTAAGCATAGGAAAGGATGAACATTAGATTAATCCTGCTTTTTAATGGCCTTATTAAATAATACCCGTTATCTTTCTATCCATTTTGTTAAATGTTATTCAATTTCATTTCCTTGTAATTCAATAATTGTTATTTTAGCTTCATCATATTATTTCTCTTACTTCTTATAGGTTAAATTCACTGGTTTTTCTCTAATACCTAGAAAAACTTAAGTATATTCTTTATTCATTTTACCTGTTTAATGAAAGATAAGTTTGATATTTCCATTTTTCAGCTGAAGGATATTTTAATTATGTTCCATAATAGCCATTATTCCTATTGCCATCCATTATATAAATACTCCTGAGTAAAATATTATATTTCTTATTTGACTTAGAATAAATTTAAAATTCCATTTTTCTTCTTATTTTTAATTTTCAAATTAAAAGAACTTTCTGTTTTAAATTTTGAATATTAATTTTTAAATGAATTGCAATTATTTTCAGAGAATGCAGCACCTTTTGGTTAAACTTTGAAAATTTATTGAAGTTTATTGTTTAATAGTAATCAATTTGTGTAAGTGACATAGTTGCTGATAAAGAAAATTTCAAATGTTTTTACTCAATTGTGAAATTATCAAATATTTATTCTTTGTTTATAAATTGGGGAAGTATTTAACTTGCTGGACTACCTAGATACTACAGGCATTATTTTCATTATATCACTACATTTTATTCATTTATTTAGTAAATATTTATAGAATATCTGCAGTGTACCAAGCACAGTTTAAACAGTATAGCAAAAGAATAAAAGATATTTGTCCTCTTTTGGCTGTAATTGTACCTGTGAGATATAATGACATATATAGAAACAAATGATATGCCATATTAGAATGTAAGGAATATTATTTTTAAAAATGAAAATGTAAGACAGGATAAGGAATGGGAGATTTCAGGGAAAAGGCATGACGGAGTAACTTGAAAAAGTATGTTGAGGCAGTAAATACTTTGTATTTGGTCAAAGGTTTGAAATGGGGCATAATTAGTCATATAATACATAGGAGGAAAGTCAGGGAAACAACAGTACAAAGGCCCTGTTTAGGGGGTAGCCCATGTACTTTGAGAAACTGCAAGGGGTCTGTTTAACAAGATTGACATTCTGTTATGTGGGTTGAAGAGGAATAAACAACCTAGTACATGAATGTTGATGCACTTTAGATAAAAACCAAGTGGAGGTGTTGCATGGAGATGGGCAAGCTATCTTAAACCAAGAATATTCTGGGTAATATTCAGGGGTAAGGAACATTTGAGCAACCTGAAAGAAGTGAAGTAGAGAGTCATATAAATACCTAAAGGAAATGAAGTTCAGGCAAATGGAATCAACAAAACTGCATTCAGTAAAATTAGTTACCTTGTGTTATTTATGTTAATGTTTGTTTTGCATCATGTTATTTTATTAAAAATTCTGTAAAAATGTAGCATTGAATTTTGTATTTTAACTCATGCTGATAACTTTTTCTGTTTTAAAGGAATTTATTCTGCATATAATTATAAAATTAAAAATCACTCTAATACATGGAATTTCATTATATTAATATTTCTAATTTCCTTTTTGAAATTTATTTTTCTTCCTTGTGTCCCTTTCTGATTTATTTTCTTTAACTGTTTTTAAATAGTTGCTCTACTGTCCTCCCAAATCCTTCATATTTTAAACGGCAAATATCCCACAAAAAATTCTTTCTTTATACTATATATTTCAATAATCCACAGAACTCTGGGTTTAATTTTTGAGTGCACCTCTAATAGGAGAAACTATGTGTGTGGATGCACGTAGAGGTTTATATCAGAATTCTCTATACTTTCAGTGTAATTCTTCCATATATCTAAAACTTCTCTAAAAATAGTTTATTACTACAAAAAAGCAAAGGAGAAATGGATTCTTTCTTAGACAAACAAAAAATGGGGGGACTTTGTCTCCAATAGATTTGCTTTGCAGGAAATTGTAAGTGCCTTAGAGAGATGGAAATGATAAAGGCAAAAAGGCTCATACATACCACAAGAAAGGATGAGTTGTGGTAAAGTAACATATTAAAATGAAATAATATATTATGACTTTATTCTTTGACATAAAACCTACTAATATATTTTGGTGTAACTGAGGATGAGCAGGCATCCACCAATACAACACACTCAAAATATAGTACATGGGCTTGTCAAAATGGAAACTCCCAATTACCAATACAACCAGTCTTACATCTCCAGTCAGGGTTAAATTCCTAGAAACAGGAAGAAGAATATGATTTGTAGTTAAAATTTGTCTGTGAAGCCCCTCAGCCTTATTCTTGATGTTGACATTTCATGGAACAAACTTGAAGATACTCATTAAATTATAATTCATATTACTATCACAAGCATGAGCAATATTGTGACTCAAGGAAAATGAATCATATCATCATATTTATTTCTTGACAATGCATGATTTCCTGGCAGCGAATCATAAGGCTGGGACTAGATAGTGGGCCAAGTGTTAATGTCTCTCTGTGGAAAATGTAAGGGCGATATGGGTGTTTTCTTACTGGTTGAACTCATGTCATTTCCAAAGAGATCTGGTTAACTAGAAAATTAAAATTGAATTCTGTTAGCTCTTTTCATATTAAATCACACTAACATACAATGTGAACAGCTAAAAAAATTTCCTTTTCACATCCAAACTCATGAGATAATGTATCAGAGGACAGAGAATTGAAATAGGACAGCAGATTTCTAGCTTTTTCAGCAATTATGTAAAATTGCTTGCTATATTCTACTCACCTGTAGAATGAGTACATCCATATTTATTAAAAAAATAATGGAATAAATACTGAAGGACAAAATATGTAAGATTTAATCATGAAAACAAATTTAAATGCAGAATATCTAACTTAGGTGGGCCCTACACAGCTATAGCCCCATATATTACAACATTTTATGAGCTAAGTTACCAGTCCCTTAGACCTTCAAAGGTTTTTCCGATAGAATTAATCAAGATAGTTATTGGGAAAATACATTAAGATTAAATTAAAATGTGCATATCAGTTATGTTTTATTCAAATTTCTTCCTTAAATACTTAACATTATGTTTTCATTTAATGGCTAAATAGTTGCTCATGTGATTGTTTTTGGAAATATAAGTTCTTGACAATCCATATATTTTTCTACTACCTCAAAAATATCTGGGGATACTTCTGATCACCCTAAGATAGCAGAAAGAAATGTTTCAAGCTGTGGTTTCCCTACAGAAACTATGAACATGAAGCAAAAATTGCTATGGCTTTTATATTATATAATTACCAAATTACACTAAAAATAATCATATTTTACTCTTTGTATCAAAATAAAAGGTGCTGGATAGTTGAAGGTTTCTTTCCCTCTGTGGATAATATTTCATGACCATTTCTGTTTGGACTCTACTTCCCTTGCTGTTACTTTCATTTGAAAATTTGAAAATGAAGGCATCTGCCTAATGCAACCTTGCTACCTTTTTTTTTTAACATCTTTATTTCAAATTCACAAAATTCAAAGAAAAGTAAAAGGCAGCTCAAAAATTATGGAAACATTATTCCTAAAAATTTCTTTCTCAAGCATTTTTATCTCATCTAATTTGAACTGTTAACTCAGTTGTTCCTCTAGTGTTCAGAAAGATACACATATGAACACAGATTAATTATATGACATAGTCAAGGTCTCTTTATTAATGAAAAATAATAAAGAAGAAAAAAAGAGGAAAAAATGTCTGCAAAAGACAAGATTTTTAACATATGAAAAAGAATTTAAAAAAATGATCCTTAATATGCTCAAGGAAATAGAGGAAAATACAAAGAAAAAATAAAGTATGTCAGACATAAAAGGATGAATTATATGAGATTCTCAGTAAGAAAGAAATTTCGAAAAGGAACCAAATGAAAATACTGGAGTTGAAGATCAAAATGCCTGAAATAAAATTTTCCTTGAGTGTTTCAATCAGTCTTTCAGACTGAGGGGAAAAGGACACTAGACAGATGAACAAAGTCATCTAAAGAAATATAGAGACTTCCAGTAAAGGTAAACATTTGGAAAATTAAAAAGTAATGTATTGCATTTTGTTACGTAACTCCATTTTCTACATCTTACAGGTTCTAAAATGCAAATGAATAAAAACTAATGATAATTCTATGGTTTGGGACATACATTATGCTATGATATGTAATATGAGGAAGTAGAGTGTATGTATGTGCTATTGAAATTAATCAAATGAGAATGATAAAGATTTAGGATGTCAAGTTTTATCTCCAGGGTAGCCACAAAAAAAAATAAATATATGAAAAATATATACAGAAAGAAATGAGAAGGGATAAAAATGGTGCCATAAAAAAAATCATACATATATAGGAAAGCAGTTTGAAATGGAAGAATTGAGGACCAAAGAAAGATAAAAGTCTTACAAGATCTTACAGCTAACTGGCAGAAGAAAGTCCTGCATTATCATTAGGTATTATAAATGTAAATTGATTAAATTCTCCAGTCAAAAGCAGAGAATAGCAGAATGGATAAAAAAACAAGACCCAACCATATGTTGTTTAAATTAAAAAACTGAAATTGAAATAATGGAAAAAACATACCATTCAAAGAAAACAAATGAGTTGGGGTAGCTGCACTAATTTCAGATAAAATATACTTCAATTACAAAACTGTTAAATGGGAAAAAGAAAATTACTAAATACCGATAAAGTGATCAATTCAAAAAGAAGACATAACAATTTTAAACATGTGCACCAAATGGAAGAACTCCAAAATATAAACAGAAAATATTGTCAGATTTGAGGGAGAAATAGATGGTCCTACATTAATAGTAGGAGAGTTCAATATACCACATTTAATAATGGATAGAAAATCTAGAAAGAAGATCAATAAGTAAACAGAAGATTTGAATGATACTATAGCACACATGTACAGAACACTGCACCCAGTAATAGAAAGACACACATTCTTATCTTATGCACATGGGTCATTTTCCAGGATAGAGCATATGTTTGGTCACAAAACAAGATATGAAAAATTAAAAAAATATTGAAATAATACATTGTATTCTCTCTGACCACAATGGAATGAAGCTAAAAATCAATAACAGTGGGATAACTGGAATTTTCACAGATATGTTAAAATTCAACAATGGACACTTATAAAACAAATGCGTCAACGAAGAAATCACAAAGGGGGGAATAAAAATGGAAACACAACATAACATTTCTTATGGGATGCAGCAAAGGCAGTGGTGAGAGGGAAATTTATAGCTGTAAATATTTACATTACAAAAGTAGAAAGATCTAAAATTGGAGACCTAGCCTTACAACTGTACGTTTTAGAAAAAGAAAAGGAAATTAAACACAAATTGAACAGAAGGACATTAGAAAGGAAATAAAATAGAAAAGATATAAATGCAATACAGATATAAAAGTAAAACAATAGGGAGAATCAACAAAATGAAAACTTTGTTCTTTGATAAGAATTATAACATTAAAAACCCTTTACTTTGACAAAGTAAAAAGAGAAAACAATAACTAAAATCAGAAGTAAAATGGGTACATTTCTATGAACCCTAGAGAAATAAAAAGAATTAAAAGAGGATACAATGAACAACTGTACATCAATAAATTATATAACCTGGATGAAATGGAGAAATTCCTGGAAACACAGAAACTTCCCACAAAGATGCAAGAAAGAAATATATATTTTCTACAAGCAACCATTGCCAAAAAATGAAATAAAAATCTTTATTTCTGTTGTAAATTAATATGTTAAGTCACTAAACAAGAGAATGAGACTATAAATCAAACAGACTATGAAATGCAGAGTACTTTGCAATGCCTTCTAATATTAGCTAACATGAAATTACACTGAAAATAGTCATATTTTACTCTTTATTTCAAAATATAAGATGCTGGATAGTTGTTGGTTTCTTGCCCTCTGTTGATAAACTTTCTTGACCATTTCTGTTTGGACCCTCCTTCCATTGCTGTTATTTTGAACAGGACTGTCTTCTTCCATTTGAAATGAAAGCATCTACCTAATGTGGAGCAGTCTTATTTACCGCTACCCACATGAATTTTCCGTTTTGTTTATTCTTTATCACATTCCAGTAAGGGTGGGATTCCAATTCCTATGTAGAACTCTACGTAAATCAGGTGTTTATGGATACATTCTAGTCACCTAGTCAATACATAGAAATGAAGTATTTAGTAACAAATAATTCAGAGTATATTTTTTGTAATTGATTAATTTTTAGTTTTAAAGAAGTTTTAGATTACATAAATGTTACATAAAAATATAAAGGATTCCCATATGCTCCACTCTTTCCCCTCCTACACTTTCCCACATTAACAACATCCTTTTTTTAGTGTGGCACGATTGCTGCAATTGATCAGGGTCTCTCATTTAAAATGATATCTTTGAAAATACATACATAAATGTTTTAACAATATATAAGTAAACTTAAATACGAGACATAACTTATATTTCTCATCTTGTATATCTCTGACACAGGTGAGCACATTCTACTTCTCTGTGAGACAGATTCCTCAACCTGGAAATGTTACCCATGTTATACTGCATGTATTATACTTAAATTATTAAGCATGTAAACTGTAATAATTCTACACCACAATATGTCTTTTGCAGAATCTAGCACATTCATTTATAATAATCCAAATTTATTATACTTTTACTCTGTTTAAATTATGAAGTGCTGTGTTTCGGGTGGAAAAGTATACATTTTCAGCTTCTTCAAAGCTTATTATTCAAAATAATAATGAAACCACAAAATGATATAGGCATGTTGAGGTGAAACATCAATAATGTAAAACACTGGAGTGCTGTAATTTTTTTGAATTCTGAATAATCTATTCATTACTCAGATGTATTAGTATACACACGTGCACACACATAACAACACATGTATACACACGCAAAACCTTAGGAATGAAATAGAGAAATGTAACAATAGTAGAAAAGAGAGCAAACAGAATGTTTATATTTTCTATTCTCTTGATATTCTTGATGGGTTATTTATTCAAAATACTTCTGAAGACCTATTAATAGGCATGAAACACAACAAATAAAAATGTCATGTTCTATAACCACCATCAGGAGAAACACAGCTGCGAAAAGGGAGAATTCAAAAAAGGTTTTGTGGAGTGGGGGATCTTACTTCAAGAGGGTGGGCCCCCATGATGAGGTGACATTGTACCCCAAATCTGGTAGAAGAGATGCAACCTGACGCTAAGAATTCCTTTTGATGATACACTTATAAAGATGAGCAGAGAATAAGGATTATCAGACATTCAAGTAAACACTCTATTTGAAAGAGAGAGAAAAAAGCAACAACTACTAAAAGGAAAACTGAAATAGAGAAAAAGCAGACAGAAGGAAATTGAATAGAGCACAAATACTGGAAGGAAAGTTTCAAATAAGAGAGGACATTCCACAGGATATAGGTCTCTGATAGTATTGTTACAGCAACATATAATGAATAATGTACAGATAACCACTTAGGAAGGCAAGACCTGTATAGATATGGTATTAAAGAACTCAGCGTAGAAAGATGATCATGATATATTAAGGCCATCATTAAAACATGAGAGTGATTCTTGAGGATGATACTGGAAACACTACTTTGAACAATCTCTAAAACTACATCTATACCTTCTTCTGATACTCAAAATTCCTATTACACTTAATTGTGCAAAAATAAAATAATTATAATTAAACTCCTTATAATGGTAGTTAAAGTGCAAAATGATAAAAAGAAAAAATGATATTTCAAAAGGTGCTAACATCCAAGCATAAAAGAAGGCCTTATGGCAGGAAAAATAACACTTTAATTTAATATATTAAAGTAATAAGAGTGAAAATATAAAAAGATTTTAAAGCCTCATGAAAGTTATATTTATCTGATATGATATGGATAAATCTAGAAAATTTGAAAATATTATTCTAAGAACTGATAAATTCAGTAAAAGAACAGAAATTGACAAATGCAGAAAAATACAAGAGTGATTGTCACCATAGAAAGCGCAATAAAGGAATGAAAAAATGGAAAGATCACATATGAAGATAACTCAATTTGAAATAAGAAAAAGAAAACTTTGAAAAAATCTAACTGACTTAAAAAGTGCTAAACTATGATTTTCAAAATGTGAAAAACATGACTCATACAATTATAAAACAAATATATGGCAAAAACTTCTATTTCACTATAAAAGAATCAGTAAGATGATAAGACTGATTCAAAGAGCATTTAAACAAAGGATCATAGAATTTATTAGTATTTGTACAACACAATAAGGTTTTATTTTTTCTTTAATATTTTTTTTGTAGATAATGTACATATACACAAGTCCAGATATCATTACTGTAAAGATTATTGAATTCTTTTGACCTGAAAATAACCCTGTAAACAGGATCAAGACTGGAAGCAAAACATTGCTAACAATACATAAGACTCCCTTATGCTGCCTTCTAGTGACTACTTTCCCTGTAAAGATAACTCCTCTTCTGCCATAAAGAGTAATTTAAATAGCACTTAGCTTTAAAGCTAAGATTATTTTAATATAAATACATAAATCCACCATTTCCATATGCCAATTATATGAATTTGGCAAACGTGTGCAATTTGTGTCACCATAATCAATTTTAGAACATTTCCATCACCATAATAACTCCTCTCAACCACCGTGTAGTCAATCACTTCTCTTTTCCTTTAATTCTGGTTTGTGTTCTCCATTGTTATAATCGTGCTCTGTCCAGAATGTGATATAAGTGAAAAAGTATTGTCTGTAAGCTTCTGAGATTGTCTTATTCCACTCAGCATAATATATTTAAGATCCATCTGTGTACTTGAATATATCAATAGTTTGTAAGCAGATTTTATGAGTTGTATCTTTATACACAAGAAATAAAAATAGCTTGTCCATTCACTAGTGGATAGACATGTGGATTGTTTCCAAATATGAAATATAAACCCTTGCTTACAGGCCTTTATTTGGACATATGTTTTCTTTCTTTGGGGTGTGTAAAGAGTGAAGAGTGAGATCACTAGGACATGGGGTAGGTGGTTTCACTTCATACGAAATTGTTGGATTGTTTTCTAAAGTGGCTGCATCAGTTTGCATTCCTACCAGCAATGGTTGAGACTTGAAATTGTTCTCTATTTTTGTAAATGGTTTGTATTATCACGTTATTATTATACATTTCTATTTTAGCAATTTTAATAGGTATTTGAGGTCACATTGTGATTTTAATTGCATTTCCCTTTGATGAATGACATTGAACCTATTTTTAGGGGTTTGGTGCCATTGACATATTTTTCTTGGTGAAGTATCTTTTTATGCTTTTGCCTAATTTTGTTTTCCTTTTCTTTTAACTCCATATTATTGAGTCTTGAAAGTTATTTAAATATAATGATACCAAGGAAAGGAGAGCGCCTACAACTGAAAGTGAGAGAGTCCCATCCATTGGCTATATGGGATGGAAGGTCCCTCTCAATTAGAGATAGAGTGGACCTGACCATTCCAGAATCCTCAGGATTGGGGAATGAACCATGGACTAGAGTGGACTTACTGGTATTCTACTATAGACTTAATGTGATTCTAACAATGGAAGAAAATACAACATTTATGTGGAGACAGTGGCCACTGGAGGCTCTGGGGGCAGGGAGAGGGAAAAACAGGTGTAATACAGGGACTTTTTCAGGACTTGGTAATCATCCTGAATGACACTGCAATGGCAATTCCCATAACCTGAAGAACTGTGTGGGAGAAAGTGTAAACTACAATATGAACTAGGGTCCATGCTCAGTGGCAATGCCCCAGGATTTGTTTATTAATTGCAATGAATATGCCACACAAATGAAGGATTTATGTGGGAGGGTGTGGGAGGTGTGGGGAACAGGGCATATGGAAATCCCTATTTTTTGTGTGTAACGTTTATGTAATCTAAGTACCTTTAAAAAATAAAAAAATAATAAATAAATACATAAATAAATAAATAAAATGGATACATGGTCTTTGTCAAATAGCTATTTAGCAAATATATTGTCTAATTCTGTGATATGGTCATTCCCTCAACAATTGTCACAGAACCCATTTTAATATAATGAAGTACAATATATCCCATTTTCTCCTGTTTCATACACTTTTCATTTTATGTAAAAATGGGATTAAATCATAGTCACTCAAATATTCTCTAATTTTTACCTTAAAATTTTTATAGTGTTGACTTCATATAATTCTAAACTAAGGTCTAGTTTAAGAGATGTTTTATATTTGCTGTAAAAAATGAGTTAAAGTCTCCATTTTTTTTTTTGATGGTTCCTATGTAACTTTTATTTCTGGAAGTTAAAGTAGATACAGCAATATACAAAAACAATAATATAATTTTTTACAGTATGAAGTATACATTGAATGCAGTGGCCAGGACAGCAGCTTAAAAACCACTGTGTAGATGGCTAAAGGAATCCACGGGAATCCCTTGGCTTGGGTTGGGGACAGAAGGCAACAGTGGAGAGAAAGCAGGTAGATCCTGGAGGACCCTGTCCTTTAAGAGACAGTCTCAGCTCCTCTCAGAACTTTAGCCATAATAAGATTTAAAAATAGAAACACATGCTACCTAAAGCCATGAACTTTACAATATCTGCTTTAGAGAATTCCACATCCTTTCCCAAGGTCCCTATGACTTAAACCCAGTGGTAAGCCCAAGTCTCACCTTCCTAAATATTCTCCCAGTTTATGAGGTAAGCTTACTACCTCAAAATAAGCTGGGGAAGGGAGAGCTTTGTACTATATATCAACTGTTTCTAAGCAGGAGGATAGTAATGGCCAAGAGTGACTCAATGTTTGCCTTGGAGAAAAAGTCATCACCCCCTTAATTCAGAAACTGGCTAATTAATTTGGGTATACTGCAGAGAATTCCAAAGAAGCTCTGACCAACTGAGACATGATGGCCACCAAATCCAGCCATACCTCTGGGACAGTGGGCCCAAATGTCCAGAGACCACCCAGAACACTAGTAAGTATTCCAAAATATACAGTGGACATGAGTTGACTGGAAAGACCCAGATCCAGTCTGTAGGTTAAGTCTCCATTTTTTAACAAAAGATTGCTCAATTATTTTTTCAGCTTCATGCTTTTCTTAGACTGCACTTCTCCCATGATTGTCCCTTGGCATTCTCACTAAAAATCAATTGACCAAATATGAGTGAATCTATTTCTGAATGCTCTATTTGGTACCATTGACCTTGGTATTTACCCTTTCACCATTACCACAGTCTAATGATTATTTAGCATGATGATAATTCCTGAAATCAGGTTTTGTGAGTCCTTCAACTTTATTCTACTTTTGCAAATTTGTGTTGACTACCTTAGTTCTTTGGCTTATCACAAATTATAAAATCAGCTTCTTTGTTTCTGTATAAACATTCCTTAAATTCTAGTTGGGGTTGAATTGAAAGTATAGATCATTTTTACATGGCATATAATTAATTTGATTGTTCCCAATTGGATTGCCTAATAGTATCATATTTCTCTATTTCTTTCTTCATTTAAATCCAGATACCATGGCAAAGAGTATGTATTTAAGTTAGAATATTTAGGTGTGGACGCCAACATCCATGTTTTTTTCAAAATATTTCCAAGAGTTCTTATTATCATAGCTAAGTACGAGTCTAAAGATTAGTGTCAGAACTCTAATATTTTTGATGTTCTATTACATAGAATAATTTCAATATCTAACTACTGCTCCATCTGTCCTGTTCATGCTTCTTATCCAGAAGTTTACAATATCTTATCTCTTTTATGAAATTATCACTGAACTTAAACTATATCTCATGCCACTTAGAATTGACTCTCTTGATAATTGAAATATCACCATAGTGATTTTTCATAAAACATTATGAACTGTCATAGATTTATGCTTTCATATTATTTCATTTACATGCATTTAATGGAAGTTTTGAGAAAAATATACAGGCTATATTCCCAGTAAAGGGAAACTGGATTTCAGGGTTTTAAGTTATTAACTTAATGCCACATAGGTAATAAGCAAAACAGGTAGGAATATGTTTTGATTAGATTTTCTTTCCAATCCTATGCATTTTATTTTACACTGTAAATTCATTTTCTACCAAAAGCCAAAGTGCATCCAGGTAATCATTTTTTCATGTAGTTCATTTTTCCAGAAACATTCCACGTTTTTACAACAAGAAAAACAAATCATCTGATTGCTCTTTTTTTTTCCCCATAAGAGAGTGTATTTTTTCTTTGGGGCAACACTTGTGGACTTCAAGAAGGACTTGATAAGCAGGTAAAAGAATCCAAGCACTTAATTTCTTAGTGTACCTTAATTCAATGAGAATTTCAGTTCCACAGGTAAAAGGAAAGGTTTTTCATCACTTATACAATATTTTAGAAATTATAGACCTCAATCTCTTACTATAGCATATACTTTAAAATTGAAATAAGCAATAGGGTGTATTATTTAGAGTTGTATTAAAAATTGAACTGCATGTCTTTCATGGAATATAGAATGGAAAATAAGAATGGCTTTTTACATATCTAGTTATATATATAAATTAGAAATTTGTTATAATATACTTGATTGAAGATATAGACTAGGAACACTAGAATTAAAGAACCACATTTCAAAATTAAGTAAATTTATAAATGGAGAGATTACTAGCTTTCAACTGTCTTCTGGATATATGCCAATGCAAGATCATATTTTTTTTCTGACAGAGGAAAATAAACATAGTTTAAAGTTATTTTACTAGTTAGCTAATAGATTTAGAGTCCATTATAAATTTTTTTTTAACTTCTTGGTCTATGTTAGCCTGGTTGTTTTAAAAAAGAATTCCAATAGTCCAATAAGCGGTGATGTTTCATGATGTTTCTTGAGGATAAGTTTTCAGAATGTTGTCAGGTCACAATAGGATTACAATACGGCTGAGTGAAAATAACTTTGAGTGTAGCATGAGAGAAATATTGACTTGAAACCTGGCTCTGCTAGTAACTGCTTGGCTTTGGTTAAGTTATAAGTACAACTGGGTATCAGCTTTCTTATCTATAAGAGTATGCTAAATTATTCAGTTTGCATATTGGTTTGTAGATTACATAAGGTGATGTACAAGAAAATTCCTAACTCTTAGAACAATTGGTGGTAGCTGCTATCCTAGCTTTCCTTTTTCCCATGATCAGTGTTAATATATCTATTCTCATTGGCATCTACCACTTTGTTTTCTGATTATATGTGTTGAAAAATGCTTTTATTTGAGTCTTACACATTGATCACATTTTTTTTTAAATTTCAGGATCTACATTTTTTTCTTACTAACATCAGTCACCTCTTAAAGTGAAATCATCTACACATGAAAAGAACCATTTTAATAGTATTGAAATGTTAGCTAACAGAACTACGACTATGAAGAGCAGATTAGATAAAATGGCTAAGCGACATAAATTTTTTTCTATCATATTTATAGATACTTAAAATAATGTAGAGAATTTCTCTGGTATAGCCTGATTACTACAACATAAACCTTCATTTTTAGGACAACATCTTGATCCACAAACAAATCAGAGACACCAAGAGATGCCAGAATATAATATTGTCAAGAATATCAAAAAAATTTAATTAAATTATGCCAATATTTTGCAGAGATATCCAAAAGGAGAATTTGATGACAGAGATGAAATTTTCAGTCTTTAATAACATAGATTATTGGGGTTTGTTGGATTTAATCTTAACCAAATAAAATTTTACTGTATAATTAATGTCATATAACAAGCATACATATAACTTAAAGAAGAAATACATCACTTTTGCTTTGGGGCCCACTTGTTGCTCAGTGCATTGGTGAAAAAATAAACTAAGTCTAGAACTCTATTTAATTTATATTATTTCAATTAAAACAGAAGTCATATTTTATTTGTATACTTCCTTCACAGACATAATAATTTAAAAATATAATAAAAATATTTTAATGTATCTCAGAATTATGAACACTGCAGTAACAATATGCTCATGAACTTGAACATGATATACCTTAAAATATAATTCAATGTTAGTTATTCTTTGGTTTCAAAAGATGAAGTTACTTTTCCAAGCTCAACTGTCATTCTGATAATAAATTCAAACTGTAATTTAATACTAGGAGGTAGAGGCTCTAGTTTTTCACAATTGTCTTGTCTCTGACAGGCAAGTGAAGGGTAGAATCATAATACTGCTGAAATTTCTGTGTTGTATGTTAGTCAACATGTAATATACAAAGGGAAGATTGAGGGAAAAGGGCTGAGTAGGGAGCTCCAGGACTCAGTCCCTTGCCAAAATAACTGTTAAATAGGCAGGAAATGTCAGAATCAGCTATTTTGAATCTTTGGAGACCAGAAGAACACTGTAGCATATCCAGGGAAGAGCAGGAGGAAAAGGCTGAAAAATTATGGTAAAGAACAGTAAATTACTCTCTCTGCCCATCTACTCTTGGCACCTATGCCCCCAATCCTGTGGTTGGCTACTGTGGAATTCAGGCCTTAGCTGGTACAGAAAGGGACATAAAAATCATCTTCCCCAAGACCAGGGATAGGTACAGCTTATCACTGATCATGACTTTTGATAAGCAAATTCAGATCACTGATAGCCAGCTATTATTTTAAACCACTTGAGTCAAAGGAAGTTGCAGCCATTGCTTCCCATGCCCCACGCACGGGTGGTGGCAGAAGAGACTTAAAAATGATGCATTTCCTCTTGGTTATGGGGGACAGTGAGTTGAAGGATTGTATTTTCTGGGCAGGACAGGAAAACTAAGCTTTGGAGAGTTGTTGGAGTAGCTATTTGCACCCTTCCTGATGCCCTCTGCAGGGCACAAAACTTTGGAACAGATCTTCTCCCCCTTCATGAGTCCCTAGCTTTATATGGGTGGAAGAAAGATTTGGGAAAGTCCCCTCTATTGAGCCCAGCTCCAAGAATTTGCCCTCCCGGCAAAAGCAGCTTGAGACAAAAGAAGTTTTAAAAAAAAACTATAGTGGAGATCAGTATGGGACAAGGGCCTGCCTGCTTTAACAACCAGGATACAGAGGTGTGTATGGTGGAAAACAGAGGGAGCAATCAATCTCCCATGCATAGGGGAACTCTGTAAGTTATAACAAGTAAAAGTAGAGGAAAAGACAGGCCCAGAAATACAGAGGAAACCATGCACTCTGCATTCACCTTGGCATATCTTCTGAATAGAAGGGCAGAAGTTCAAGAAAATATATGTTTTATTACCAGCTAGTTAGTAAACCAAGAAACAAACACATCAGGGAATAAATCACAGAGCTAATATTTCAAAATTTACAGTGGAAGAAAAGAGTACAAGAAACAGGAAATGATGGCCCATCCAAAGGGAAAGGATAGAAATCCAGAAAACACCAATGAAGAAGAAAAGAATATAGGTATACTGAACAAAGACTTTTTAAAAACTGAACTTAAAAATGCTCAAGGAGATGAAGGAAAATACAGACAAAAAACTAAAGAGTATCAGGAAATCAATGAATGAGCAATTTGAAAGAATTATTAAACAGACAGAGATTTTAAAAAGGAACTGAACAGAACTACTGGAGTTAAACATTACAATAAATGAAATGAAAAAGTGCTCAGAAGGGTTTCAAGAGCAGATTGGAGCTTGTAGAAGAAAGATAGAATCAGTGAACTTGAACACAGGACACTTGAGATGAGCCAGGCTGAGTAGCAGAAAGAAAAAAATGAATATTAAAAGTTAAAATAGCCTAAGATACCTCTGGGGCACATTCAGTTGCACCAATATACACATTATGGGAGTCCCAGAGGTGAAGAAAGAGAGAAGGATGTATTCAAACATGGAATATTCAAAGGAATAATGAGAGAGAACTTCCTAAACTTAGCAAAAGACATGAATATGTACATCCAATACCTCAGAGAACACCAAAAATGATAAACCTGGAGAAAAAGACACCCTGTCACATTTTGATCACACTATCAAATGCAAAGTACAAGAAAGATTTCTGAAAGCTGCAAGAGAAAACAGTCTGTTATGTAAAAAGGAGTCCCATTTTGATTGAGTGCCTATCTCTCATTAGAAACCACATAGGCAAGAAGGCATTGAGTTGAAATACATGAAGTCCTGAAATATAATAACTGCCAACCAAGAATTTCATATCTGCAAAGCTTTCTTTTAATAAAAAGAAAGAGAATAAGACATTCTCATATAAACAAAAGCTTAAGTATTTCATTACCACTAAACCTACCCTATAAGCAATGCTAGCCATAGTTCTTCAGACTGAAGAAAAAGGCAGAATAAAGTAATGAAGACCTGTGGTAAAGGTAACCATTTGAGTAATTATAAATTCTATTATTATTGTAGTGTATTATTTGGGATGTAACTCCACTTCTTACTTCCAAAGGTGGTAAAATGCAAATGCCTAAAAGGTAATGATAAATCTATGTTTTTGGACATAAAATGTACAAAGATATATGTGATAACAAGTACAAAATAAAAGGTGGAAGGCAGAGGAATATAGGGAATGTATATATGCATGTTATTAAAGATTAATTGGTATCATGTCAAATATGAAGTTATATATTTAAATATCAAATTTTAACCCCATGGTTCAACAAGCAAAATAGATGGGAAATAAATCTAGAGAGAAAAGAGAATACACTTAATATGATACAAAAAAAATCAAATAATTATGAAAGTAGGCATTAATGGAAGTAAGGGACAGAAAAGGTAAAAGATTTACAAAAGCTAAATTCAAAATGGCAGAAGAAATCCTGTATTATCAGTAGAGACTTTAATGTAAATGGATTAAACTCTCTGGCCAAAAGGCAGAGATTGGTAGAATGGAAAAATATTCATGATCCAAATACGTGCTGTCTGTAAGAGCCTTACATTCAAAGAGAGAGGTAAGTTGAGGTTGAAAGGATGGTAAAAATATATACCATGTAATTAGTTACCAGAAGAGAGCTGAGTTGGGTATATTAATATTGGATAAAATAGACATTAAGGGAGGTGTGGGAGGTAGGCAACATGGGAATCCTAGTGGGTTCCGTGTAATATTTTGGGTAATCTAAGCACCTCTTAAAATATATGTATATGTATATATATATATATAAATAACATTTTTGTAAGCAAATATACATATATGCATATATATTTATATATCATTTTGCAAATGTTTGTATGTATTGTGAGAATTTTCATTTTTACCCACAATAAAAATAAATTAAAAAAAAAAAAAAAACAAATACAAGGGACAAACATGATCATTATATACTCATAAAGGGATATATATATATATATGCATCTAAATACTAGAGAAGCAAAATATATGAGTCAAATACTGACAGATTTGAAAGGAGAAACAGATGGTTCTACATTAATAGTAGCAGACTTTAATATACCACTTTCAATAATGGATAGAACATCTAGTCAGTAGATCAATAAGGAAGTGCAAGACTTGACTGTTATTTTAAACTGTCTAGACCAAAGAGATATATATAGAACACTTCTCTCAACATAAACAGAATACACATTCTTCTCAAGTGCGCATGGATCATTCTCCAGGACAGATAATATGTTGGGTCACAAAATGACTCTCAATAAATTAAAAAGTAAGCCAGACATAAAAGAACCAATATTGTATGATCTCACTGAATTGAAACAATTATAATAAGCAAGCTCATAGAGTCAGAACCTAGAATATAGATTATTAGGGGATGGTGTGGGGATAGGGAGTGGGAAGTTAATGCTTAAAATGTACAGGTTCCTATTTGCAATGATGGAAATGTTTAAGTAATGGATGGTGGTGCTGGTAGCACAACATTGTGAAGATAATTAGCATAACTGAAATATAATATGATTAAAAGGTGAAATGTTTAATTGTATATATGGTAACAATAAAAATTTACACAAAATCCATTGATCTACACTAACACAAACAGGGAACTCTATGTTAAAACATTGACTTTAATTAATAGCACAATTATAAAAATATTCTATCATCAACTGAAACAAATATTGCACACCAATCAAGGTGTTGGTGGTGGGGCGTGTATGAAAATCCTATATTTTATTAACCATTTTTCTGTAAACTGACAACTTCTCTAATTTAAAAAACATATTAAAATTATTTGAAAAACAGTAAAAGGTGCAATATGTAGCGGATTCCTTTACTATAATAATTACTGATGCATGCAATTTTCTAAATTTGCTTGCATTTTTGTAATCATTTTTACTGTACTTCTTTCTACCTTCCTAATTCCTGTTTGTTTGTTTTTTGTTTTTCCCTGAGGTTCTCCTGTAAATAATTTTGAATATATTCTGCAGTCTCTGGTAAAAGTGGCAAGGGTGAAGAACTGAAAGAGGAAGAGAAAGATAATAGGAGAAAAAAGTGGGGTAGAGAGAAAGACGATGAGGAAGTTTTTTTATCAGAAATATATTTTTGTTATCAATGAAATATATTAATGTTTGTATTATTAATTAATAATATTTTAGCCATTCAAAATAAATTAGAAATTATTTAAAATATGTGTATGTGGTTTTTTTAAGAACGTGGGAGAACTGCCTAATTATGTTCCTTATTTTTAGTATATTAAATACCAATTATCTTACATTTATATTTTATTCACTTTGAGAAAGAAACATTAGCAGCTATTCCCTTCTTAGCTTTGACTAAGTAATAAAACCTCTGAAAAATATGGGTTTAATTTTCTGGATATAATTTTATAACATATTTTAAAACAATTACAAAATTTAAAAAATTCATTTCTTAATTTATCATCTAATATCATCTGTTAAACCACTGCAAATATACTTCTCCAACAAAGTGAAATGAACTTCTAAGTCACAGGCTCTATCACAAATGCTTCAAGAGCTAGCACACAATATCACTGCAAGAAGTATCCTGGTGTAACTTAAAGAAAGTAAGAGGAAATATGAGGAAGTGGATTTTGCATGCTTCTGAAGTATCAAATTTGAAGAAAAAATGAAAAAAAAATAAGACACTGGGAGAACACAAAGAAATTGTAACTATACATAAAAGATAACAGATATTAGAGTGATTAAAGCAACAGTGAAAAAAATTCTTGTAGTTATTTTTTATTTTTTTATGTTTACCATTATTTTTTTATATTGTTTTTGTATTTTCTTTGTTAGTATCATTATTTGTTGTTTTTACCTTTATTTTTGGGAAAATTTTGGATCAGAGAAGGATCATATCTTTGATAGGGGAGAATCACTGATGGGGTGTCAGTGATGGGGAGATGTATGGGGAAAGGTGCACCTGCAGCACACCTCTATGGAATATGAATATGTTCAAGTGGCCATGGGGTGTTGTCTCACTGCAGGGAGACTCACACAATAGCCAAAGAATATTGAATTCCAATCTTGGGACATCCTTCTACATTCTCTAATAGCGTGGCAAGAATCCCCCAAGTACATAAACAGTGCCTAGCAAAGAAGGACAGACTTTCATATTAGGTCCTTGATATTGATGATTGTACTTACGAACTTTTTCTCAAGAAATTGATACTTAACCTAATATTATATATTGCCTGAGAGTTACCTCCTGAGAACCTCCTTGTTGCTCAAATGTGGCCTCTCCTTTAGCCAAACTCAGCATATATATGTACTATCTTCACCCTGGCATGGGACATGACTCCTGGGGATGAACCTTCCTGGCACCAAAGGATTATTACCAAGTGCCAATTAGTGATGCATCTGGTAAAAGACATTGACCAAAAGGGGAAAACATTAGATACAAGTAAGCTTTTATGGCTAAGAGATTTCAAATTGAATTGGGAGGTCATTCCAGTGGTTATACTTATACACATCTCAAACAGGATCTCATTGACTGCCACAGCAAACAGTGTCTCTAGAGACATTTAGACACTCTAGGCAAGGCAAACATTCTCAGATATTCAGCACCCTGTCAAGGGCCTTACTTTGGAGGATATGCCCCCCAAAATGACATAATTAGATGCATTTACAATTTCCCTACTCATGATTCTTCTACCCCTTTTATTTGAATTTATAATTAGCACTACTCTCATTAAATATATGTCCCAGAGAATTAAATCTTTGGTAATTTCATTTGCTAGTTGAGCCCTGAATCTCAGCAAGATTTGCAACATCTACTCTCCAGTTCATTGGACTCATCCAGGACAACTAACAGAAGGACACTGATAGACAATATCCATCCCAAAAAACAAAGAGTATCTACAACTTTGAGCAAGACAGTTCCATCCTACTGCCTCATGGGATATAAGCCTTCTCTCAATCAGAAACAAAATGGGCATCACCATCCCCCAATCCTCAAGTTTGGGGAATGAATGAACATAAGGGGGAATTGCAACTATGGTCTTTAGTATATTTAGGATTATTCTAGCAATGGAAGAACTTGTATCATTGATATAAAGTCAATGGCCATCAGAGATTCTGAGGAGAAGGAGAGGGAAGAATAGGTGTAACAGGGGTTACTATGGGACAACTGGGGCTGTCCTGAATACCATGGCAATGACAGATACAGGCCATTATATGTTTTGTTAAATCCTATAAAATTGTGTGGGGCAAAGTGTAAATTATAATGTAAACTATAGTCCATGGTTATTAGAAATGCTTCAATAAGTGTTCATCAATTGTAACAAGTGTACCACACCAGTGAAAGATGTTGTTAAAAGGGCAAAGTGTGGGAAGGGTAGGGGTGGTTATATAGGAATACCCTATATTTTTGATGTAACATTAATGTAATCTAAACTTTCTTTAAAAATAAAAAAAAAAAAATTAACTGAAAAAAAATACATGGAAAAGACAAATAATTTATTCAACCCAGATAAATCCCATTAGATGTGAAACTGAAAAGAGTAGAGTACTTTTGCTGCATTATAATTTTGAATGCTATTCTTATATCTTTATTTCATCTTTCATCAAGTTTACAGCAAACATTTTGAATTAAGAAATTTTAATTTGAAAGTGGCACTTCCCCTATCTTTACTTTCCCAACTGTTCTCCCTTTCAGTTTATTTCAAGGGCAAGTACTTCCAAACTTTCAAGGAAGAGATCATACATATTTTGTACAAAGTCATCCAGATTACACAAAGTGAGGACTATTCTGCAACTCATCCTAGGAGATCAGCCAACCCTGTTTATTTAAAACAACTTGTCACTAGTTCATCTATTGTAAAAGGCAACCTCTAATCAACTTCCTGTCACAGTGAATTTGCCTATTCTAGATATTTCACATGCAAATAGTCTTAACTGAAATGAATGCATTGGTCAGATTAAGATAATCTTGTTTACCAATGAGCAATGCAATTGGAAAAAGACCTTGACCAAAAGGGGGAAAGGGTAAAGACAAATGAGTTTATATGGCTAAGAGACTTTAACGTGAGTCGGGAAGTCATTTCTGAGGTTACGCTTATGCACATCTCAGCAGGAACTCATTGACTGCCTGCCGCTTTGTTCCCGGGCCTGAGGGTGATCAGCCCTGCTGCAGCCCGGGGGGCGACACGAGCTAGTTGTGGGCCGTCCGGCGTGCACTCTGGAACGGCGGGGGGGTGAAGAAGTTGTCAGGAGAGCGCAGGCCCGGCTCCCTGGTCTTCACGGAGGTTAAGGAGAAGTTGTCACAGGGTCGCCGTTTGGTGCCCTGTGGTCTCTCTGACAGTACTAAATGAAGAGACACCACTCACTTGCTTGCTGGAAGGTAAGACCTTTATTCAGCGAGTGCTGTGCAGTTTTATAGGCAGTGTTAGGGGCGGGGTGAGCATGTTGTCTTCTGATAGGGCTAAGCTGTCACTGGGCGTGGAGGGAAGATTTGGGAGGGAAGGGGGAGGCTAGAGGAGAAGGCCAACATGTCCAAATAAGGCAATAACTGGGGCGAGAGCTCTGATTGGTGAGGAGGAACAAGGAAGTGGGAGAGAGGGAAGGGGGGAATGGGGGAGGGGGTTATGCCTCGCAGGCGAGGCTAAGGCAAGGCTTGTAGATACTGCATCTCCACCTTTTGTTTTTATTTTTAGGCCAACTGATAGGGAACTGGGCCTGTCTTAGGTCATAGCCGGCTAAGGCACTAGTAGCTCTTACCCATCTTTGGGCTATCCCAGCAGCAGCTGTGCATGAACGGTAGGGACTGTGCCTGTCTTAGGTCAGAACCACGCAAAAAGGGGGCTGGATCTTACCCGTCATTGGAGACTCTAGCAGCAATGATTGAGCCAGGCGCCGTGGCAACAATCGGCTAGGCCCCTGTCTTAGGTTGTCCAGCAGTGCTATGATAAGGTTCAGTTGCCCGTCATAGGACATCAGCCCAGCAGAGCAACAGCGGCTGGTGCCCTGTCTTAGGTTGGCCACCCTGCGTGCCTGGCTAGGTTGCCCGTCATTGGCTCACCAGTTCAGCACTATCTTGGCCAAGTCGTGTTGGGTGGAGAAGCGTGGCCTGCATAGGGAAGGGAAAGGGCAGGGTAGGGGGTTAGAGGGGTGAAAGGTCGGTTTGGGTGGGGCGGACGAAGGACTGATTGTTGTTGGAGAGGTGCAGATAGTCGACCTCACGGGTTTGGACTCGCTGGTAGCGGACGGTCATTGGCTTGTCGAAGAGAGAGTTGCGAATCGCCTGCAAGAGTTTTCGAAAGAGGGTAGGGCCAGGAATTTTGACTGCAGGCGACACTCTTCAGCTTCTTCTCTATTTCTTTGTCGTCTGCGTCTCTTTTCCATAGAGCGACGGTGCTGGTCTGACATTTCGGGCCGGGATCCAGATGGGCTGTGGGGCACCATCTGGAAAGACACAAGCATATCCCCTCCCTTGACATAGGAGGGGGTGAGGTCCCTGCCATTGTTGGGTTTCTGGATCCTTCCATCTGACAGATGGAAGGGGAGTGCCTAAAGAGGATGCCCCCATGTCCGGAGAACAAGAGAGAGATAAGCGCGAGAAGGAGAATGAACAGCAGGAGTACTAAGGTCACAGACGGAAGCGGGGTTTTAGAGGCACTGGGGAAGCAGTGGAATAGGATGGCAAAAAGGAGTAGGAGGATAAGAGGGAGAGAAAGAAAGAGAGAAATGAGCATAGATCTTACCTTCTTTGTGGAGCTGCTGAGCCCCACTTTGGGCGCCAATTGCCGCTTTGTTCTCGGGCCTGAGGGTGATTAGCCCTGCTGCAGCCCGGGGGGCGACACGAGCTAGTTGTGGGCCGTCCGGCGTGCACTCCGGAACGGCGGGGGGGTGAAGAAGTTGTCAGGAGAGCGCAGGCCCGGCTCCCTGGTCTTCACGGAGGTTAAGGAGAAGTTGTCACAGGGTCGCCGTTTGGTGCCCTGTGGTCTCCCTGACAGTACTAAATGAAGAGACACCACTCACTTGCTTGCTGGAAGGTAAGACCTTTATTCAGGGAGAGCTGCGCAGTTTTATAGGCAGAGTTGGGCGGGGGTGAGCGTGTTGTCTTCTGATAGGGCGAAGCTGTTGCTGGGCGTGGAGGGAAGATTTGGGAGGGAGGGGGGAGGCTAGAGGAGAAGGCCAACATGTCCAAATAAGGTTATGGCTGTGAGGGGGTGCTGTGATAGGCTGAGAGAAATGGGGAAGTTGGGTCCGGGAAGAAGGTGGGGCGTAGTGCCCCGCAAACGCCTGTACCTCAACTGCCAAAGTAAATATTACCTCATATAGAGGGGCTCCTGAGAACTCTAGAGACATCCAGACACTATAGGCAGGGCACACAGCTCAGGAGATTGGAGCCCTGTCATTGGGCCTTACTTTGGAATTTACACTCCCCAGTGTGATAGAATTGGACTCAGTTGTGTTTTCACTACATGGGGCTCTGCTGTCACACTATATGAACCTACAGTTAGTACTAGAATTGATAGTTGTATGTCTAAGAGACTTAAATCTTTAGGCTGTCCATGTAGCAACAGACTTGCAACACATACACTCCAGTTCATTGAACTCACCCAGGTTGAGAACTCACCATCTAACAAGGCATGATGACTAACAACCACCATCTCAAGGAACAGAGAGAGTCCACAACAGCAAGCATGAAAGTACCATCCATGTGCCTCACGGGATCTAAGGCCCCTCTCAGTTAGAGGTGGAGTGGGCATCATCATCACAGAATTCTCAGGACTGAGGTACAGATGATGGATTAGAGTAGATCTACAGTTGTTCTCCAGTAAACTTGTGATTCTAACAATAGAAAAAGTTTTATCATGGATATGGAAGCACTGGCCACTGGAGGTTCTGATGGGAGAGAGAGAAAAAAATAGGAGTAATTGGAGGCCTTTTTCTGGACTTGGAATTTATACTGAATGACATTGCAGTGACAGATACAGGCCATTATATACCTTGTAATAACTTGCAAAAGTGTGCGGAGAGAGTGTAAACTACAATGTAAACTGTAATCATTGCTTAGTGGCAATGTTCCAAGATGTGTTCATCAATTGTGGCAAATGTACCACCCTGATGAACGATGTTGTTGATGTGGGAAAATGTTGGTGTGCTAGGGAGCGGGCCATATGGGAATCCACTATATTTTTTTGTGTAACATTTATGTAATCTAAGTTTCTTTTTAAAAAAATGTATATTAAAAAAAAGATCATCTTGCTTGCTCCCATTTAAAGACAGAGGATATAAAAGCAAGAGAAAGGTAGAAAGGAAGGAAAAATCTTGGGTGACACTAAATATACATCAATACTGTGAGTCTTTGGATGATTTTGCAACAGACGAGATATGTACACATATTATTGTAAAATTATGAAACAAACGGACAAATACTCATCCGTCTCTTATTTCATAAAGCTAGTGAACACATGAGCCCTTAACAAATGTTCCACTCCTTATTGGGTAAATTATGAAGCATTATCTCAATTGGGAAACACTAAGTTCACAATACTTAGTGAATACTATATAATTTCGGGATGAATGTCAAATAATTATTATCCAGCTCATGATGATCTGTGAGGATTTTTTAGCTGTGCTTCTTCACTATAATTATGCCAGATTCTCAAAAACATGGATGAAATCCTATGGGCTGAGATACATGATTTGCAATACAGGTGTGCCATATAACTGGGGCCTGTTCTTATCTCCAGACATAGTTTTCCCTCTTTGATCATGATATGTAAAATTTGTAACATAGATTAGAGATCAGGATAAATGCTTCCCTTAATGCATTTAGGTATATTCTCAGAAGGGAAAGGGAATATCCAAGCCTAGAGCTATGTAATGGCTTAAGGTGAGGCAAGTTCACTACTACTGAAAGAGAAAATTCTGTTTCTATCTGACATGATTCATCTAAGGAATGACAATTTTTGATCTTTTAATTGCTCTAGTTTAAACTCAGTTTGGCCTTCACTGGAAATATTTTCAGAGATACTTCCAAGCCTTGAACCTCACTATCATTATCCAAACACCTACAAATTTTATACAAAAATAATAGGCTGTAAAGCATTCTATTGTTATGCTCTGAGGACATATTAAACCAATATGTTTAATATTTTATTTAAACTTTGTCATCAATGCACTAATGCAAATATAACTGTTGCAGAAACATCTGGCTCCCCACTCCCTATCACATTGGTCCACCTCTTATGTGACCTGCAACTGTGCCTAACTTGCACCATCTCGAGCCCTCCTTGGGACAATTAAAGAAGATTTCTGCAGGGCACATCAAGCATCTCAAGAGATTGACCCTCACTTGCTTACAGAATTAGTTTGCTCTTTAGCATTTCTCCCTTCCCTGTCTCACATTCCCCATTCCTTCATTTATGCTCCTTGGAATCACCTAAAAATTAAACATCATATATCCATATTCTTGTCAAAAGATCTTCTTTAGAGGGAATTAAACTGGCAATTTCTGTCTCTTATGTGATATTGGTAAAATGAGAGCACAGATATCCATGGCACAAATGAAAGTCTATCAATACAATTAATAGGAGGCAATGATAATGCTAACATCACATTATGAATAAATGGATGCTCTCATCAAACACTATCAGTATTTGAAATGTAAACACTTAGCATTAATAACCCTGACCTCACAATCACCATGTTTGCTAAGACAACATTCTAGATAAAACCTTCTAACAGTGTTTACTCATTTTCCTTTCAGAATTTTAATTTAGATTTCCTATATCAATATGGAAAAAATAGAGACATATTTCTTGCTTCATTGAAAAAGCATAATAATGGTGTTAAAATACCAAGTTTCTCCAGAAAACATTGCTATAAAATAAGAATATTGATAAGTATAGTATAAAGTACTGAGTCTGGCACTTATACAATTGTCATTTCCATAATTTAAATTGAAACCAATGAGTCAAGAGTTGTCACCGGAGCTAATCAGATAATCATGGTGATGAGGGTTCTCTACTCACCTCAAATGACTGATGTGTTATTGCCCCCCATGTGGTTGCCAGTCTCACTGAAATCAGAGGAATTTATGACTATCTCTTCCCTTTGCGACATAACGCATAAGGCTTGAATGCAATTTATTTTATTCCCAAAGCATCTGAGACCAGGAAGTGATACCATTGGGGCTTTATTAATTATTCAGGGTACTTTTGATTTCCCTATTGATAAACATTCTTTATGTACAATATCCCTGCACACTTGTGTCATTTTATAATACCCTCTTCTCAAACACCTTAAGTATGATATTTGTTACATAAACACTTTAATCTACTGAAAATTATTTCAATATTCATTATTTTCCACAGTGGCTACCTCCAAGTTTTATGACTGAGGATGAAGGTAGATTTCTTTAACATGCCCTATAGTGCTTTTAAAAGATTTAGAAAAAGTGCAAGTTATGAATATGTATGTAACTCTTTTCTTTCTATCAATCCAACAACTAAATCAAGTTCATCCTACCTTAATTCCTTATCACATAATAGTCAGTCTTCATTCCCAATTCCAAATCAATTCTCCTTTCTGTATAGGCACCTGTTATAAGAAAGGCTAATATATGTCCTTAAAAAGGTATATATCTTTATAAAGTAAATATAATGTATGTTTAATGAGCACACATTTTTTTTTACAGATGTCATTTTGGTATGTGATGTTATCATTCAGGTATATTTTTGAGATTTATATATTTTAAAACAGATATTGTAATTCTGTAATGTGGAATGGGTATATAATGTGTAAACTTTTATGGGATTATTTTATTGAACACTAGTAGATGAGAGAAGTGCAAGATTTTAGAAGGCTCATTTCCAAAAAAAACCATACCAAATAGAAGTAATGGGCAAAATAACATCCACTCTCCCAAAGATGTCTAAAAGATGTCTAAATGCGAGCTCCCAGAACCTGTGAATATCTTAGGTTTCATGGAAAAATGGACTTTGCTGATGAAATTACTTAAGGATATTGGATGAGGTGAGTATCCTGGATTATCTGGTTATGCAGAATGTAATCTCAAAGGATTTTAGAGAGAGAAATAAAGAAGCAAGGGTATCAGAGAAAAATGAGATGTGCTAACAGAAGCAGGTTGGAGTGATGGGTTTGCTGGCTTGAAGGCATCCACAAGACAAGGAATAAGTCCATCCTCTACTAGCTGGAAAAGGCAAGGAAACACATTCTCTTATAGAGCCTCCAGAAGGAATGCAGCTTGCTGACACCTTGATATTAAGTGCACCAAAAACCATTTTAGATTTCTGTCCTCCAGTTTGTGAGATAATTTTGTATTAGTTTAAGCCACTAAATTTGTGGTGACTCCTTTTAGTAGCAATAAGAAACTAGTACATGAGGCTGAATAACTAGTTTTAGAAAATACATATTTGTAAACCAAATTAAAATAAAGTAAATGCTAGTTTACATTCTTGACCTTAATTCACTTAGTAAACTGTATTGGGTTGGTAATACTGCAAGTTCAGTTTAGGCAGGCATGTTGCTCCAATTCTGCTCACCTAGCCAGATTTTAAAAAAAATCATTATTGCTGTGGAAATATATTTCTATAAGTGCAAATATATTGGCTGATGAAACAAAACATGCTCATAATAAATTAAAATTAATGAATCACATAAATCAATAGCATAAAAGCATAAAGGGTAATGTAACCAAATTATTGTCCATTTTTTATCTTGAACCCAGAAATATCCAGTATATATATTTTGACTTTTCTGCTTTCAACATTCTATTTATTAATGAAAAATATTAGAACTACACTCACTACCTGAGACTCATTGTTCAGTTTCAGCTTATTTTTGATCTGCCGAGAAATGCTATAAATATCATTTATTTCTAGACTTCATGTTCATTTGGCATAACATGGCTACTATCCCTCAATTCATAGAATGATAGAAACATTTTCCATGTACATAGATGTTTCACTTGTCTATCAGTTCCTTGAGAAATGGTGCCACTTTAAAGACAATGCCTTTTTTGTTCTGACATTTTCACCCCTGAGCACACTAAATAAAAATGTCAGCAAAAGTGTATTTAATGTTATTGTTTTACAATGAAGGCAATATTATAAAACAGTCTCTAGCATAAAAACGTATGGGAAAAATTTAATTGAATGTCATATTTGTATGAACATAAACACTTTGGTTTGTGTACCTGGACTGAATAATAGAAATGAAAGTTATAATTTTTTTATGTGGTTTCTCAAAATGTTGTGCCATTTGCCCTATTTCCATGTATTTTGAAACACTCTTGTATTTAGTTTTTATTTGCCCCTTAAATTTTATTTTTTTGTGATATAAATTGACATTAAAGTGTAAGATAACAACAGGCCCACAAAACACTGTGAAATTGATGAGAAAGTGGTGCAATAAAAAACAAAAAGTATTTTAATCAACAAACAAAATATGTGAATGGGAAAGAGGATGACCTTGCTATCTATTCCTTATTTAGAATTATACACTATTAAGATGGATGTATTTATTTATTTTCAAATTATTGTTTATTACATGCAATTGTTTTAATTTTACAATTGATACATTTTTATATCTGGAGCAATTGGTTGGTTATTTTGGGTTGGAATAAAATGCATTATGATTTATCCCATTAAAATAAATCAAAGTTGAAACAATTCATAGAGACAGAAAGCAGATTAGGTTACAGGGGCTGGGGAGAGGAAGAATGGAGATTTACTTATTAATAGGTAAGACTTTTTGTTTTGGATGATGAAAAAGTTTTAGTAATGGAAGGTGATGCTGATATCACCTTTTAAAAGTAATTGATGGAGAGGCCAAGATGGCGTTAGTGTAGGAGGGCTCACACTGCAAGCTCCCAGAGCAAGGCAGATTGTGGACAGGGTCCTGCCCAGGGGTCTGTGCTGTGCACGAGTGGAGTGAGAAGCTTGGGACATCTATCTGCATGGATCGGCGGCATGGACCGAACGGTGGAGATTCATGAGTTTTGAGGCTGCCGGTGGAGGTTGGCACAGGTGGCTGAGCCCCAGGGTTAGGGAAAAAAAATAAAATTAAATGAAACGGACATTTGGAGCCGCGGGCGGGACGAAAAAGTTTTATTTTCTGGGGATCTGGCTGCCTGGCGCCCCTTGGACCTTGTGTGAACAGAGCAAACTAGCTAATCAGCACCCGGTGAACCGGAGGGGGGATTTTGGTCAGGAAATGCGGCTGATTTCCCTAGCCACCCAGGGATAAGACCCGGGCCACTGCGGAGCCAGAAGGAAGGGACACTTCCCAAAAAAGGGAGAGTTCTGTTGGAAGACAGGGAAGGGTATTTTATATTTTTAGACATCGATCTGGCTGCCTGCACCGTCCCATAGCTTTGGGGAGCAGATAAGCGGACCAGAAGCACCATTAGGCTGAGAGCAGAAGCGAATCTGCACTCAAACTTATTTACTGAGCAGCCCGGTGACGCTGGAGCTCGGCGCCAGAAGGGGCGGAATCCGCCTTCTTTAGCACACCTCACTGACTAACATCAGAGCTTCAGCTAACCTGGGGAGGCCGGGAAGTGGGACGTGCTTGATTAATTTCCATGGGCCCAGCTAGGGTCCCTTCTGTAAGGGGGTTGGGTCTAGATGAGGAATTATTTTGGGTCCTGCATTTGGCTAAAAAAAAAAAAAAAATGAGGTCACCTCAACAAATGAAAAATAAATTCTATTTAATTTAGTTTAACAGCTAAAAGCTGCTTCAGGACCTGCATATAGAACCCTGTGGGGAAATTCATTGATAAACACAAGTAGGCAGGAAGGATCCACGTGGACCCTAGGGAAATCACTGACCCCCCCTAGCTCTGTTTGACTGCTTCCCTCTGTGGATCTTTGGTTTCTCTCTGTTAATTTCTGGTCTATTGCTATTATTTCCTTTTCCCTCCCCCCTTCCTTTTTCCTTCTATTTTTTTTTTTTTTTTAATAGTTGCTGCCATTTTGTCGCTTCTTTGCTGGGCTTCTTATTCAGTAATTTCCCACTCGCTGTATATATTGATTCTGTATTACAAACTATCGCTTATCCTTCCTGCATTTTTCTGCCTTCTGTTTTCTGTTGTGGCTCTTAGAGACAACATTTTTTCATAGGCCCACAACTTAAGAGTGTCAATTTCTATCCCATTTATTTTGTTTTCTTCTTCTTCTTTTTTCTTTTTTTTTATTAGTATTAATTTTTTCCTTTCAGACCTTTCTTTACTATTTCTCTCCCTCCTCATAATTCTAGCCTTCTAAATCACTATATATATATATTCCTCCATTTGTTTTCCCAGTCCATTGTAGGAACTCCATATTTTTTCCTAGTACTCTACACTGCCTACACAAGTTAAATATTCATCTCATTGAGTCTCATTTTCCCCCTCTTCTAACTTTTATCAATATTTCTATTATCCTTCTGCCTTCCTTACATATTTTGATTCCTCTGGCCCTAACCTTTTGCCTTCAAGGGAACATAGAAAGAAGCAAGGAAATAAAATAAAAAGAAAAACTGCCAAAGAGAAAACTTAATTCACACGCAGAACCAACTGCTAAATAAAATTCTAGAGCATAGAGAAAAGCTAATCAATTGAACAAACCCATCAAGATAATATGATGACCAGAGGGCAACAGAAAAATACAAATGACTCTGAGAAATTGGAAAACATGGACCAGTCCAGTGCACAAAATAAAAACCAGGAAGCAATGCAGTACATCAAACAACTAATCAAAGCTATCCAAACAAATATCATGGACCAACTTAAAGAACTGAAGGAAGAGATTAAGGATATAAAGAAGAAACTGGGACAACATACTGAAGAAATAGCTAACACACCTAAAAAGGTAATGGATATGATGGTGAACAAAGACACAAGTCAAGAAATGAAAAAGACACTGGACTCACATGGCAGCAGAATTGAACAGGCAGAGGAAATAATTAGTGATATGGAAGACAATACAGTTGAAATCAAAGAGATTGTAGAAAAGGTAGACAAAAAGATAGAAAAAATCCAGTATGGTCTCAGGGAATTAACCGTTAATGCAAGAAGCACAAACATACGCATTACGGGCATCCCAGAAGGAGAAGAGAAGGGAAAGGGAACAGAAGGAGTATTGAAGGAAGTTATGGCTGAAAACTTCCCAACTCTATTGAGAGAGATGGACGTGCAGATCCAGGAAGCACAGCGCACCCCAAATAGTATAAATCCCAACAGGTAACTCCAAGACATATACTTGTCAAATTGTCCAATCCTCAAGACAAAGAGAAAATACTCAAGGCAACAAGAGAAAAGAGAACCATCACAAACAAGGGAAGCACAATAAGATTAAGTGCTGATTTCTCAGCTGAAACCATGGAGGCAAGAAGACAGTGGTATGACATAGTCAAAACACTAAAAGAAAAAAACTTCCAGCCATGAATTCTCTATCCAGCAAAATTGGCATTCAAAAATATGGAGAGTTCAAAATATTCACAGATAAACAGCAATTAAGAGAGTATGTCAAGATGAAACCAGCACTTAAAGAAATACTAAAGGAATCTCTACAAGTTGAAAGGAAAAAACAAAGGAGAGAGAGTTGGAAGAGAGTTTAAAAAGAACTGAAAAGTCAAATAGAGAAACAAAACAACATATGACATACATTAACCCAAAGAAAAAATGACTGAAGTAAGAAATTCGTTACGAGTAATAACACTGAATGTTAATAGATTAAATTCACCAAATAAAAGACACAGATTGGCAGAATGGATAAGAAAATATGATCCATCTATGTGCTGTCTACAAGAAACCCACCTTCGGCCCAGGGATTCAAGGAGGCTGAAAGTGAATGGCTGGAAAACCATTTTACAATCTAACAATAGCCAAAAAGGGGCAGGAGTAGCTATTCTAATATCAGACAAAATAGACTTTAAATGCAGAACTATTGTAAGAGACAAAGATGGACACTACATATTAGTAAAAGGAGTAATCTCTCAAGAAGAGAGAACAATCATCAACATTTGCGCACCTAATCGAGGAGCCTCAAAATACGTGCGACAAACTCTGGAAAAACTAAGAGGAGAAAGAAATTCCTCTACAATTATAGCAGGCGACTTCAGCACACCACTATCATCATTAGACAGAACATCTAGGCCGATAATCAATCAAGAAACTAAGGCACTCAACAATACATTAGAAGATTTGGACTTAATAGACATATACAGAACACTACACCCAAATACAGCGGGATTTACATTCTTCTCCAGTGCACATGGAACATACTCCAAAATAGACCACATGCTAGGCCACAAAACAACACTCAATGAATTCAGAAAGATTGAGATTTTACAAAGTAATTTCTCTGACCACAACGGAATGAAGTTGGAAATCACTAAGGGCCAGAGAAACAGGTTAGGCACAAGGATATGGAAGTTAAACAACACACTCTTAGACAAACAGTGGGTCAAAGAGGAAATTTCAAAAGAAATCAGTAACTACCTTGAAACTAATAAAAACAACAACACAACATATCAAAACCTATGGGATGCAGCGAAAACAGTCCTGAGAAGGAAGTTCATAGCCATAAATTCATATATTAAAAAAGGAAAAAGAGCTAAAATTGAAGACCTAACTGCACACTTGGAGGAATTGGAAAAACAACAACAACCTAAACCTAAAGGAAGTAGAAAGAAAGAAATAACCAAGATTAGAGCAGAAATAAATGAAATAGAGAATAAGAAAGCACTGGAAACAATAAACAAAACCAAAAGCTCGTTCTTCAAGAATATCAACAAAATTGAAAAACCCTTAGCCAGACTAACAAAGAAAAAGAGGGAACAAATGCAAATACATAAAATAAGGAATGAGCAAGGTGATATCACTACTGACCCCACAGAAATAAAGAGTATCATAGGAGGATACTTTGAAAAATTATATGCCAACAAGAATGACAATTTAGAGGAAATGGACAAGTTTCTAGAAACCCACAAACAGCCGACATTGACGAAAGAAGAAATAGATGAACTCAACAGCCCAATTACAAGTAAAGAGATAGACTCAGTCATTAAAAACCTCCCAACTAAGAAGAGTCCAGGACGAGATGGCTTCACAGCTGAATTCTACCAAACATTCCAGAAAGAGCTAGCACCAATTCTACTTAAGCTCTTCCAAAAAATAGAAGTAAAAGTAATATTACCTAACTCATTCTATGATGCCAACATAACCCTAACACCAAAACCAAATAAAGATACCACAAGAAAGGAAAATTACAGACCAATTTCTCTAATGAACCCAGATGCTAAAATCCTTAACAAAATACTTGCTAATCGCATTCAACAACATATCAAAAGGATTATACAGCATGACCAAGTGGGTTTCATCCCAGGTATGCAAGGTTGGTTCAATATAAGAAAATCAATGAATGTAATACACCACATAAACAAACTGAAAGAAAAAAATCACATGATCATCTCTATAGATGCAGAAAAAGCATTCGATAAAATACAGCACTCTTTCCTCATAAAAACACTACAAAAGATAAGAATAGATGGAAACTTTCTGAAAATGATAAAGGGTATATATGAAAAACCCAAAGCTAACATCATTTTCAATTGTGAAATCCTAAAAGCCTTCCCTCTGAGATCGGGAACAAGACAAGGATGCCCACTATCACCACTCCTATTTAACATTGTCTTGGAAGTACTTACATGAGCACTGAGAAAAGAAAAGGACATAAAAGGCATCCAGATTGGAAAAGAAGAAGTAAAAATTTCATTATTTGCAGATGACAAGATCCTATACATTGAAAGCCCTGAGAAATCGACAAGGCTTCTAGAACTTATAAAGGAGTTCAGTAATGTTGCAGGCTATAAGATCAATGCTCAAAAATCAGTAGCATTTCTGTACACCAATAACCAGCAAACTGAGGAGGAAATCAGGAAAAAAATACTTTTTACAATAGTAAACAAAAGAATTAAATAACTAGGAATAAATTTAACTAAAGATGTAAAGGACTTATATACAGAAAACTAGACAACACTGTTAAAGGAAATCAAAGAAGACATAAATAAATGGAAAAATATTTCCTGTTCATGGATGGGAAGACTAAACATCATCAAGACTTCTATCCTACCCAAACTAATCCAGAGACTTAATGCAATCCCAATAAAAGTCAACACTATATTTTTTAAGGAACTGGAAAAACTAACCACAAAATATATTTAGAGAGGCAAGAGGCCCCGAATTGCCAAAGATATATTGAAAAAGAAAAACTAAGTTGGAGGTATCACATTACCTGACTTTAAAACATATTACAAAGCTACAGTGATCAAAACTGCATGGTATTGGCACAAGGATAGACCTACTGACCAATGGAACCGGATTGAGAGTTCTGATATAGATCCTCGCATATACAGTCATCTGATATTTGACAGGGCCCCGAAGGCCACTCAGTTGGGAGAGAATGGCCTCTTTAACAAGTGGTGCTTGGAGAACTGGATAGCCATATCCAAAAGAATGAGAGAAGAATACCATCTCACACCTTATACAAAAATCAACTCAAGATGGATCAAAGATCTAAATATAAGAGCCAAAACCATAAAAACCTTGGAAGATAATGTAGGGAAGCATCTACAGGACCT
>JAKSZT010054022.1:82407-95062 GCA_026826555.1 Tolypeutes matacus | reverse complement strand
TAGCACATGAATAATCATTTTAAAAATAAGTGGAAAAGAAAAAAAAACAAAAAAGAAAAAAAAATAAGTGAAGTAGTCACACCAATTAAAAGATCCAGTAACTGATTATTTTAAAAAGCAAGACAGAGCCATATGAAGTCTACAATAAATAGCTGAATATTAAAAGAATGTAAAGGTTGTTACTTGTAAATATGAGTATATAAATACTACGGTGCAATGTAGTACCATTAAAATAACTAGATCTCTGTATTGTAGAGATATGAAAGACAGTATAAAATCAAAATCGATCAAATTTCCAGAAAATCATAAAATTCCTTAACATTGCTTCAAGCCATGTTAAACAAAATTTAACAGAACTAAATTGAAGAATATCATTTAAAAAAAATAATGACACTGAATAATTATTGGAGACAAAGTTCTAATTTTGTCATACATTGCCCAAACAAGTTATCTTTCCTTTGTGTTTCTCATAACTTATCATCTGCCAAAATTATTTGACTATAAAAGATGCTATATTGGAACCCAATAATAAAGATTTAGCAAAAAAAGTTAATGATATTATTAATTTTATCAATTTTTATTACTTCAACTTTTACATATATTATTTAAAAGTGAACTTAATGGCAACACAAAATTGGCTTCAATGCTTGGAAGAAAAACCCCTCATGGAGATTCTACAAGAAGTAAGGAGGCACTATAGAGACGGTATTGCCATAGAAAATCTCCATTAGTCTCTCCTCCCTCTTTAAACACAAGTTTACTTATTGTAAAATAAATTGATGCTTGCTTTTTGATCTCCTAATTAACTTTTCTCAATATCATTGAATTTCTGATAAAGAGAAGAATTTTGCTTCCAAAACTTCACCAAATATATAATGTATTATTTTGTAACTCTTTGATTTATACTATTAATGACTTTCCAGAAATTCTAGTATAAACAGTTTCATTATTTTTATTTTATTCATAAGAAAAATTGAGGTTGATCAATTCTAGACCTGTGGCTCATGAGAATTATTATTCTAAAGGTTAGAGAGTTTTAATTTATCTCACAAAATGAAAATATTATTAGAAGAACATCCAGATATATAGACATATAATTTAGGACTTACATAAATAATGCCAGAATGTAAAAAAGCAAAGATAGAATTGATGGAATCTGAGTCATCAAGCAATGTACATATATTGAAGATATAATTTTTGAAAAAAAATGTTATTTTAAATAATAACATTTAAAATGTATGTTTTAAAAATTAGTAGTAATATGTAGTCTACAACATTAATACACACCAGAAAAGGAGCCTAAGGCTTTAACATCTGATCTGTCAGTTGTGTTAAGTAATACTGGATACGAAGCACAGTAAATGATGCATTAAAACCCTCTATCATGTCTTATTATATATCTAACATTTTTTTAACTTTTTTCTGAAATTAATTATAACAGGAATATACTGTTTTGAACATTTTCTCTATACTCCACCAATCTTGGTAGAATCACAGATCCAACAGGTAATAGAGAGAAAGTTGTGACTCTCAATGCATTACTTAACTTTCTTTGCCCTTTTTATCTTTTAACATGTACAATAGTACTACCTATGCTATAATATTTTCATGTAAGTAGATGTGTTAATAAAGAAAAAAATATTTACAACAGTGCGGAATTCCTTCTAATGCAATATACATAAGCTTCTATTATATACTATCCAAATGATAATATGTACCTAATTTATATTTGGTAATCACACTAAGATTTTTTTAGTCACATTTTGAAAACTACTGTTTTGTATGAATTTCTAGAAAAACTAAAATTTTTAAATACCAAATATTCAAATTAAAAATAAAACTTTAAAAATTCATTCATATGAATATCACCTTTTTTTTTCTAAACAGCATTTGCAACAGTTGAACACTATGGGAAGTAGGAATAACACAAATGTAACAATTCATCCATATGGGATTGACAGACTCTGAAGAGATCCGGCAAATCCTCTATATGGTCTTTCTCCTGATATACCTGGTTACTGTGCAGGGGAATGCAGGGATGATACTGATAATTCACTTGGATCTCCAGATTCATACCACCATGTATTTTTATTATTGTCACCTCTCATTCCTTTACCTTAGTTACTCAATGGTCATTACACCTAAAACTCTAGAGAACCTACTGACTTCAAACAAGCATATTTCATTCAGGGGCTGCTTCACCCAGATGTATTTTTTTTGTCTTCTTGGGTGTCACTGAATTTTTCCTCCTCTCCTCAATGGTCTATGACTGCTATGTAGCTATCTGCAATCCCCTTCACTACCAGGTTGTTAGGTCCTGGAGACTCTGCCGTGCCCTCATCACTGGATCCTACATGATTGGGTTTACTGACTCTTTGGTCAATGTTCTTTGCATGAATAGTTTGAATTTCTGCAAATCTAATGTAATCTTTCACTTTTTCTGTGACACAACCCCAATTTTATCCCTATCCTGCACTGACACTAGTGACACAGAAAGAATGATATTCATTCTTTTTGGTATAACTATAGTGGCATCTCTTATCAAAATTTCTGTATTCTACATATCCATGCTGTCTATTATCCTAAAAATTAATTCCATTTAAGGAAAGCACAAAGCCTTCTCTACTTGTGCCTCCCATCTCCTAGGAGTGACCATTCTTTACAGCACTACAATTTTTACTTATTTATAACTAAAAAAGTCTTACTCCTTGGGAAAGATCAGGTGGCCTCTGTGTTTTATACTATGGTGATCCCGATGCTGAACCCTCTCATTTATAGTCTAAGGAACAAAGAAGTGAAAAATGCTATCATGAGAGTCATTCAGAAGTGAGAGAACTCCAAGCACTTGAAATGGTAGTAACACTGAACATTCAAGGAAGTTTGCATAGTTACGTTTTATCCTCTTTGGAATTTATTTGGTTTGTATCTAAATAGAGTAACACCCTTTAATTAATTTGCATTTCTTTTGAGCATTCTTCTATTTGTTCATACTTAATCTGGACTATTTACAAGAAAAATTAGAAGCTATGAAATATGTTTTTATGACAATTAATTTGCAAAAATAAATTTGTTTTATATTTAAAATTGTATCATGGAATTCCCCATGCATACTACAATTTTATGTAATTTTATTATGGAGAACACTTTCAGAAGTCCTTCCTTTTATTCTGCAGAGAAGAAATATAACACAGTTGTAAAGGGTTCTGCTTTGAATTAGATAATGCAGGGTTTAATTTCTATATTTACCTGGCTTTTAGCTGTATATCTCTTAGTATGCCACTGGAACTGTAAACCTAGTTTTTTTTAACTGTACAAGAAAAATATTTATTTGGGAATATAGATTTATAAATATGAAATCAGATAAATTTAGTTCAGAATTTTCCAAATTAAACTCTGGGAATTCAGCTTGGCTTCTACTTCAGCTTATAACAAAAATTTAGATGAGAGAAATAAGCTGAGGCCTGATCTGTTGGGCACAAAGAAATCAGAAACTGATTCTGGAAATTCCAAGCTTCTGGAAATCAAGCCCTCCAGATGATAGTGTCCCACTTGAGGGATTAACTAAACTTTGAACTTGTACATTGGGATTGAAAATGCAGTTACCTGGAAAAGAAGTGAGGAAAATCATACTGTTTGATGGCATGGACCCCTGCTACCTGCATGCTAAACCAACAAGCTTTTTGAGGCAGCTGTATGAACAAAAGCACTGTCAGCTTGAAATAAAACGGACATGAAAGGGAAATATTGAAGGGGAAATAACTTCAAGAGGAAAACCATGGAAACTGGGATCTGGAATTAAGACATCTCTTTGGGCCAAGAGAGAAACCCCACCCATGTGTACAGAGAGCAAGCATTTGCCCCAGCAGTTGAAGAAGGTGGATGTTTTCACCTAATATTCAGGGAGAGTTTTTCTATCCCAGGTTACAGAGAGGGTACAGCACATTCTTAGGGGATTAGGATGGTTGAGGTTGATACCCCATAGGTCTGAGAGGTGGGCCTGTCCCCCATGGATTAGGAAATGCCACATTGCCAACTTGTTGCTCTGAGAGGGTTTGGCTTGTATGCCAATGGTTAGGGAGAATGTTGTCTTCACTTCACTGAACTAAGGGGGATAAGATCCTAACTCAAATATTGGGTAAAATGTGTCCATCTCCCAAATGCTCTTGTAGGGTGAGGTCTAGAGCTTGGTCAATACCCAATGCTTGATGAGGGCAAAACCAAGAAAATGGCCATTGGGCAAGCCTGTGAAAAGGGTGGATTCTGATGTGGCCCCAGGGAGAAGACACCATCATCTTAAGAATGACTCTCAGACTTACACAACCAATGAAGCATGCCCTGCAAGTTTATGGAAATGTTCTGGACCCATAAATTATGTTTTCCTTCCAAATTCTCTTTATTGTAATGAAAATATTTATCGTTTGTCCATTTGTGTTTTGGAAGCAGAAAAATTCTTTTGTAAGTTTCAGAGGCCTACAGTCAGACTGGATTTTGTCCCAAACAAACTGAATTTTTCAAACTGATTGTGATATGATTTTGTACTTAGCATTGCACTGATTTAAGTTTTTTAAAAATATTATAATACCTTTTTGGAATTCAGAGGGTGAAATGTAGCAGTTTGGTTTATTTATAAATTCCAAAAATAGATATTGTATTATGTTTGCTAATTGAACTGTTCTCGGGTATAGTAGATTGTCTTGAATTCAGAGGTTTTATTCTTACTTGACTAAATTATGATTAAGGCTTTGATTGGGCCACATAAGTAAGGCATTGAGTCACCCCCACCTTGGTGGGCGGGGACTCACAGAGAAAATGACATAGCAGAAGAGAAAGTGGAGCTTTGAGCTGAAACCCCAGGGAGTAAATATGCAGAAGAAGAACACAGAAAAACAGATACTTGAAGAAGCAGAGAAAGCTCCATTAGTCATGGCAGAAGCCCAGGGAAGAGAGAGAAGCCATTCACCTGATAGATTGAAGCTACAGAGATCACAGGCCTGAGCAGCTGAGTCTGGAGAGTAACGAGCCCTGGGAAAGAGATGAGACTTATTCCAGCCTAGAGATAATATTGGAAGAGCCTTAAGAGGAAAAGGGAGGCTGAACTCTTGCCATCTTGCTTTAACATATGGCAACAGACTTTGGTGAGGGAAGTAGCTTACACTCTATGGACTGGTAACTGTAAGCTTCTACCCCAAATATATACCCATTATAGAAGCCAACAGATTTCTGGTATTTTGCATCAGTATCCCTTTGGCTGATTAATACCACCACCTAACATCCCAACAGACTTTTTTGCAGAAATTGAAAAGCCAAAAATCAAATGTATTTGGAAGGGTAAGGGACTGTGAATAACAAAAAATAAAAAAAGAAAGAAAAAAAAAGACTTAAAAAGAAGAATGAAGTTGGAGAACTCTCACTTCCTGACTTTATAGCTTATTATTTAGCTACAGTGGTTAAAACAGCATGGTACTGGCATAAGAACAGACAGATTGACCAATATAACTGAATTGAAAACTCAGAAATTGGCCCTCACATCTAGAGTCAAGTGGTTTTTGACAAGGCTGTTAAGCACACCCAGTTGAGCCAGAACAGTCTTATCCAAAAATTGGTGGTGAGCTGAATAGCTATATACAAAAGAGAGAAAGAGGATGGTTATCTCTCACCTTATACAAAAATTAACTCAAAATGGATCAAGGATTTAAATATAAAAGCAACAACCTTAAAACTAGAAGAAAGTGAAGGAAAACATCTTCAATATCTTGTAGTAGGCAGTAGTTACTTAAACTTTACTCACAAAACACGAAAAGTAAATAAAAAAATCGATAAATGGGACCTACTCAAAATCCAGCTCTTTTGCATCTCAAAGGATTTTGTCAAAGGGGTGAAAAAGCAGCTGACTCAGTGAGAGAAAATATTTGGAAATCACATATATCAAAAGGGTTTAATATCCATGATATATAAGGAGATCATACAACTCAAAAACTGTTGGAACCCTCTAATCTTTACATCTAAGAAATAGTTTGGAGACCTGTTTCTCTGCCCACACAGAATTCACCATATCAGTTCCTGCCATAAACAGGAACTTTCCTGCTTATCTTATCTCCCTTTTCTCCCACCTTATCTCCTATGTATATCACTAAATGTTTCTGTAATCTTGCTTCCCCATTATCCACCTAGGATTCTTCTGATGTGATTTACAACCCCTATACCTGCCTGCTGCTCTCCACCTGCACCCTGACTTTGACTGTAAAAAAAAAATCCTGAATGAAAAGCATGCTGGGGATCAGCTCAAGAGCACAGTTTCTTCAACTTTTTTCCCCCTGATGTCTCTCAGCCTCTTTGTTAAGAGTAATTTCATTGCACCGTTGCAGACTCTCCTGGATAGACCCCTTCAAGACTTTGCAGGACAGATTCTTGCAAACAATAAAAATACATAGTATCTGATTTAAAAATGGGCAAAAGTCTTGAAAAGGTAACTGTCCAAAGAAGAAATATAAATGGCGAAGAAACACATGAAAAAATGTTCAACACCACTAGCTATTAGGGAAATGCAAGTGAAAACTACAATGAGATATTATTTCACACCTATTAGAATGGCTGCTATTAAAAAGTCCAAAAACTCTAAATGTTGAAAGGTTGTGGACAGATAAGAATGCTTATTCACTGTTGGTGAGAATGTAGAATGGTACAGCCACTGTAGAGGACTTTTTGTCTGTTCCTATGGAAATTGAATATAGTCTTGCCATTGGACCTGCCAATACCATTGTTAGGTATATATCCAGAAGACTGAAAACAGTGACATGAATAGACACCGACACACTGAGGTTCATAGCAGTGTTATTCACAATAGCCAAAAGTTGGAAACAACTCAAGTGCCATCACCTGATGAATAGGTAAACAAATTGTGCCATGTACACATAGTGGAATATTATGCAATGGTAAGAAGAAATGAAGTTGTGAAACATATGACAACATGGATGAACCTGGAGGACATTATGATGAGTGAACAAGCCAGGCACGAAAGGAAAAATATTGTATGATTGCCCTGTTATGAACTAAATATATTATGTGAAATATAAATATATTATGTGAAATATGAATATGCATATTGTAAATTAATACTACACAATTTTAATATCAGACAAAAAAAAAACACATTATATGAAGTGAGGGAGACCAGACACAGAATACTACATATTGTATGATTCCACCTATATAAAATGTAAATATAAATTAATTCATAAAAATGAAAGGAGATTAATTATTATGTAGGTTTTGAGGAAGGAATTCTAAAGGAGTTTTTCTTTTTGGAGTAATGAAATATTTCTAGTTATTAAGATGATGAACGAACTACATTGTGATTATACCAAAAGCCATTGATTATACACTTTGGATGGTATATACAGAAACAGCATCTATGTACAGTGGGGCAAGCATAGAGAGATTGAAATGTGAAGATTTCCTTGTTTCTTTATCTCTTTATTATTATTATTATTATTACTATTATTGAAATAATGAAAATGCTCTGATAATGATTGAAGTCATGAATGCACAACTATGTGATTATAGCACATACCATTGATTGTACACCTTGGATGAATTGTATGTTTTATCAATATATATCAATAAAATTGATTTAAAAATTCCTTTGTATAATCTGGAATTGCAGTGTTAATATTCTCTGCTATTCAATGCCTATTTAAGAAAGTATGGACTTCCAGGAAGATGGTGGAGTAGAAAGGCATGGGACTCTCTTGTCTCCCAGAAAAATATTTATAAGACAGTCTGAAAGAGACTGGAAAAAGATCTTCTAGGGTTTAGGACACCCAGCAAAGACTGGACACAGCCTAGATGAGAGAGGGATAAAAGATGGGAAATGTGACAGCAAAATTTTAGTTGAAACCAGTGATTGCTACTGCCAGCACCCTCCCCATATTAAAGACACTTTAGAATTCTCAGGCCTCTGAGCTGGCTACAGACAAAGGCAACTGCAGGGATCCAGTGACCAAGGAAAATGTAGAGTGAGAGACATGGCTTAAGGGTGATTCAGCTTTTGACCCACTAATTTGGTCTACTGTGTTCCACCAGCCCTTCCAGGTCAGGTGAGACCACACATTGTTTGCCCTGGGAGCCAGCACTGGACTGGAGAGATCCAACCCTCTTAATTTCACTCTCTTCTATCTGGGACTGATTGTTGAGAATGCACCTCCAGAGGAAAAGAAAGAGAGAGGGACACAGCCTAAAGATGACTATGCTTTTGACCCACAAATTTTGTCTACTGTGTCCCAAAAGCCCTTCCATACTGAGGTGGGACTGTGCCATTGTTTGCCTTGGGAGCCAACAAGGGGCTAAAATATCAGGGACTAAATTTATACAACCCTCCTAATCTCCCTCTCTACGAACCAGGACTGATTTTTGAGGAGACAGAGGGGAGTAGAATTATTACCTATCAAGGGAAACATGGAGGGCTGCCAGAGAAGGCTGGAGAACTGTCTCTGAGAAAGCTTAAACTACAAGTCTCTTAGCCTCCAGGCAAGAAACTCTATCACATTGATCCTTTCCCTGTTGCAACAAACACACTCCAATCAAGTATTGAACTGTGTGGGCTGCCAAAGAGAACCATCTGCTGGCAGAACAATGAAGTGCATATAAGAAAATTACAAGTAAATAAATAAGAGAGGCATTGAATTGAGATTCAAATAAACATTCTTCTGGGGATGTGTTGATGCAGGTGTGATGTATTTATTAAATAATACACAATATAGTGTGCATTTAGTAAGTGGTCTGTGGTATCCACCTGACCAGCAAAAGGGTCCATGGAACAAAACATTAAGAACCCCTGCTTTATTGCTTCCTTTCCCAAGGATCTAACAAGTGGGTTTGCAGCCATTAATGGGTCCAGAGCCCAGTTTTGAGCAACTAACAGGGACAATCTTAATAATCCATGTTGAACCAAGAATCAAAGAGCAGCAGTAACATACAGCTTCCCACCACAAAACCACTACAAAAGAAAAAGAAATTGAGCATTTGAGTACAGTACCATCCTAATCAGATACTTAGACATAAGCAAATATTTATGAACCGTACTAAGGAAATGGAAAACATGGCCCAAGAAAAGGAATATATCAGAGCCCCAGAAGTGATGCAGGATTTGAGAAAACTAATCAACAAAATTCACACAAATTTCTGAAATCAAATTAATGAGTTGAAAGACAATATGACTAAAGACATAAACAATGTCAAGAAGATAATGAGCAAGCAAAAAGAATTTGAAATCCTGAATAGAAAAGTAACAGAGCTCATGGGAATGAAAGGAACAATAGGTGATATAGAAAGCACATTAGAAGCATGCAACAGCAGACTTGAAATAATAGAAGAAAGAATAAGTGATACCAAAAGCAGAACAGCTTAAATTGAAGAAATAAAAGAACAGAGAGAGAAAAGAATGGCAAAAAAAATGAGCAAGTTCTCAGGGAGTTGAATGACAACATGAAATGCAATAATATATGTGTCATGGGATTTACAGAAGGAGATGAGAAGGGAAAAGGAGCAGAAAGAGTATTGAGGAAATAATAGCTGAAAATTGCCCAACTCTCAGGGAAGACATGAACTTACATGTCCAAGAAGCATAGCGTAACCCAATCAGAATATATCCGAATATACCTACTTCAAGACACATTTTACTCAGAATGTCAAACATCAAAGATAAAGAGAAAATTCTGAGGGCATACAAGGTAGGCACAGTAAGACATAGGCACAGATTACTCATCAGAAACCATGGAGGTGAGAAGACAGTAGTATGACACAATTAGGATACTGAAAGAGAAAAAACTGCCAGCCATGAACTCGTTATCACAAAATGGTCCTTCAAATATGAAGGTGAGTATAAAATATTCACAAATAAATAGAAACTAAGAATGTCCATAAAAAGAATAGATCTTTGCAGGAAATATTAAAGGAAGCCTTAGAGTCTGAAAGAAAAAGACAGGAGAGAGAGGCTTGGAGAAGTGTATAGAATAAAGAATACCAGGATGAATAACCAAAAGAGAAAAAAGACAGATGAAATATGGTGACATAAGAAAATCAAAGAATAAAATGGTGGAAGTAAATAATGCATTTACATATTATCATTGACTATGAATGAATTAAACTCCCCAATCAAAAGATATAGGCTGACAGAAAGGATACCAAAACATGAGCCATTCATATGCTTCTTACAAGAGGCTTAGCATATATCCAGGGATACAAACTTGCTCAAAGTGAAAGATTGGAGAAAGGTACCCCAAGCAAATAGTTACCAAAAAAGAGCAGGGGTAGCTATAATAATATTGGAAAAAAGCAGTAACTTTAAATGCAAAAAGTTATGAGATTCAGAGGCCGTTATATATATTTAAAAAAGAGACATTCCACAAGGATGAAATTGCAATCATTAATGTCTACGCATATAACCATGGTCCCCCAAAGTACACGAGACAAACTCTGGCAAAACTGAGGGGAGAAATAGACAACTCTACAATAATCATTTGTGACTTTAACACACCACTTACATCATTAGACAGAACAACTAGAGAGATCAACAAGGACAGAGAAATTGAACAATAGGATAAATGAGTTATACCTAACAGATATATACAAAATGTTGCATCCAAACTCAGCAGGTTATAAATTCTTCTCAAGTGCCCATGGATCTTTCTCCAGGGTAGACTACATGTTAGGGCACATTGCAGTTCTCAATAAATATAAAAAGAATGAAATTACACAAAGCATCATCTCAGATTATAATGGAATGAAACTGGAAATCATTCATATACAGGAAAGAGGTAAATTCGCAAATGTGTGGAGGTTAAACAACACACTCCTAAATAATCAGTGGCCAAAGAAAAAAATTGTAAGTAAAATCATATATATTGAGACAAATGAAAATGAGAACACAACTTACCAACCCTTATCGGATACAGCAAAGGCAATCTTGAGAGGGAAATTATAGCCTTAAATTCCTATTATGAAAAAGAAGAAAGAGCCAAGCTCAAAGATTTAACTGAACAACTAGAGAAACTAGGAAAAGAACAGCAAGATGATCCCAAAGCAAGCAGATAGAAAGACATAATGAAGATTAGAACAAAAATAAATGAAATTGAGAACAAACTAATAAACAATAGAGAAAACTCAATAAAACCAAAAGCTAGTTCTTTGAGAAGATCGATGAAATTGACAAACCCATAGCTAAACTAACAGAAAAAAAGAGAGAAGGAGCAAATTAATGCAATCAGAAATGAAAGGGTGGAAGTTACAACTGACCTTACAGAAATAAAAAAGAATCACAAGAGGATATTATGAGAAACTGTATGCCAGCAAATTAGACAACTTAGATGAAATGGACAAATTCTTAGAAATGCACAAGCAACCTACACTGATACTACAAGAAGTACAAGAATTAACAAGCCAATCACATTTAAAGAGATTGGATCAGTCATCAAAAATCTCCCAACAAAGAAAGTACAGGAAGAGATGGCTTCACAGATGAATTATACCAAGCATTTCAAAAAGAATTAACACCAATCCTTTTTAAACTCCTCCAAAAAAAAAAATGAAGAGGAGAGATAATTACCTGACACATTTCATGAAGCCAACATCACCCTATTGCCAAAGCCAGATAAAGACAATACAAGAAAAGAAAATTACCGACCAATCTCTCTAATGAACATAGATGCAAAAATTCTCAACAAAATACTTGCTAATCAAATCCAACAGCATATCAAAAGACTTATACATCACTATCAATTAATTTTTATTCCTGGTATGCAAGGCTGGTTCAACATAAGAAAATCAGTCAATGTAATACACCACATTAACAAATTGAAGGAAACAAACAAACATAATCATTTCAATTGATGCAAAAAAGACATTCAACAAAATCCAGCATCTTTTATTGATAAAAACACTTCAAAAGATAGGAATAGAAGGAAAATTCTTCAATATGATAAAAGATATGTATGAAAAACCCACAGCCAATGAGGTGTGGTTGAAAGGTTGAAAGCTTTCCCTTTAAGATTGGGAACAAGATAAAGATGACCAATATCACCAGTGTTATTCAACATTGTACTAGAAGTTCTACCTAGAGTAATTAGGGGGGAAAAGACATCTAAATATTAAAAGAGGAAGTAAAACTCTCATTATTTGTAGATGAAATGATCTTATATTTAGAAAATGCTGAAATGTCTACAACAAAGCTACTTGAGCTAATAAATGAGTTCAGCAAAGTGGCAGGATAAAGGTCAAAATGCAAAACTCAGTAATGTTTTTGTACACTAGTATTGAACAACCTAAGGAGGAAATCAGGAGGGAAATCCACTTACAATAGCAACAAAAAGACTCAATTACCTAAGAATCAATTTAACCAAAGAAGTAAAGGTCCTTAAGAGTTCAGTTCTTCTATCAAGAAGGTCCACCTGAGGTAAAACTGTGAAAGTGTGGGATGCTCTCCTGATTTGTGTCTTCTCTTGGGCTTGTTTTAGGACCTTAGAAATTTGTGTTTACTGGAATTGAAATGCCTTACATATCCCTATGAAATACCCCACCCCTCCCTATTTAGTGTACTATTATATGTCTTACAGCCAGGAATCCCTTGCACAGGCCACTTTGAATTGATAGTTACTAAAAA
>JAKSZT010054021.1:190392-206691 GCA_026826555.1 Tolypeutes matacus | reverse complement strand
GTGGAACTGCCGGGTCCTGTAGCCGTGGGGGTGAAGGACCCACCCAGGGGTCCACCGCCAGCACTGAACTGAGGAGGGGTCTCTAGCTGTGGCTCTGTTGGGGATTGTGGTGACAGCAATGACACAGAACCGCATCTCTGGATGCCGGTTGTGTCACTGGGTGTCCCGGCAGCCGTGAGACCCCCAGGGCGGGGGGCTGCCTCACGGGGCGTGTGGGGGCTTCGTTCTCCCTTGCGGGGCTCACAGTCACTGGATCAGGGCGGGAGGGCTTGGCAGTGTCCCAGGGAAAGCCCTGCTCCCTGACGCAGGACCTTCTGGTTAGAAATAAGAGACAATAGGAAGCGGATGTGGCTCAAGCAGCTGGGCGCCTGCCTACCACATGGGAGTTCAGTTCCCAGTGCCGCCTAAAGAAGACGAGCAAGACAGCGAGCCGACACGGTGGGCTGCAGCGCGATGGCGCAACGAGGAGACACGATGAGAGAACAACAAGCAGGGAGTGGATGTGGCTCAAGCGATTGGGCACCTCCCTCCCACAGGGGAAGTCCCAGGTTTGGTTCCAGGTGCCTCCCCCCACCCCAAAAAAAAAAAGACAAGCAGACACAGAGAGCAGAGAGCAAGTGTCAACAACAAGGGGGAGAAATAAAATAAATCTTAAAAAAAATAAAAACAGGGAAGCGGCTGTGGCTCAATCAGTAGGGCTCCCGTTTACCATATGGGGGGCCCCGGGTTCAGTTCCCGGGGCCTCCTGGTGAGGGCAGGCCCACCCGCACGGCGTGGTTAGCTGACCCAGCGAGCACAAGCAGCAAGGGGGGGATAAATGAATAAATAAATAAAATCTTAAAAAAATATAAAATAAAATAAATAAAAACAGAAAAAAAAAAGTAGATGGCTTCAGGTATGGCTCGATCCAGGGACTCAAACAACCTGCTGAGAAATCTGCCCTTTCCACTCCTTGCCCTCTGTGTTGGCATGTCCCTGAGGCAGCTCTTCATGGGATGGCAAAGAAGACAGCAGCAGCCCCCACTCACACCCTCCCTGTGGCACCCCAGCAGACAGAGAGAACCATTTCCCCTAATGGTCCAGCTCAAGTCCCAGGGCAGGCTCTTATTGGCCCACTTGGGTCACATGCTCATCGTCTCTGAGCCGGTCGCTGTGGCTGGGGAGACAATTCTCTGGCTGGCCGAGCTGGCACCTCGTGAGGCGTTGTGGAGGTGGAGGGCCGGTCCCCCCGTCCTGCCCGGAAGCACCAGGAATATCCAGGGGATGTGGGGTGAGTCTGGCAGCACCAAAGGCCCAGAGCAAGGCAGAGGGGCAAGGAAGGGGCTCCTTGGAGAATTCTGGGCACCCTGAGCTGGCAGGAGCCCCGGGTGCCTGGAGGGGACGTCAGACCGGGCTGGGCACACAGTGAGCGAGTTTGTGGCCTTCCCACACTCACGGCCACGGACAGCCGAGGGGGCCCGGAGACCTGGGGTGCCGGGGCAGGGACAACGGCAGGACCCTCTGCCCACCCGGCTCAGTGGCCTGGGGGCCACGTGGCCAAGCCTGGGGGTTCTCGGGAAGGCCACGGCGCAGTGGGGGGCCATGAGACCCGCTTACGGGACTTCTTCAGCAGGAGCCTGCCTGAGCCACGGCCACGAGGACCCCGGGGGGGTCACGCTGGTGACCCCTGGGCCGGCTTGGGGGCCGGAGCCCAGGAAGGAGCCTCGGCGCTGCCCCCTTCACCTGCGCAGGTGTTTTGAGCTGAGTCTCCGCCTCCTTCTCCAGGGAATCCGCTGAGCCCCGGAGACCCGGGAAGCAAAGGCTGGTGGGGGGCGCGCTCGGGGGGGGGGCTCAGGACCCCCGACCCCCACCCTCACCCAGACACGCAACCACCCCTATCTAGCTGAGCGCACAAGGGCTAGGGCCCCGTGCGGGGAGCAGTGCCTGCTGTATGCACTCCCTGCAGCACACAGTGCCTGCTTTATATGCTTCCTGCAGGGTGCAGTGCCTGCTGTATGCACTTTCTATATGACTATGCTGCTGCAGGCACTCCCTGCAGCACACAGTGCCTGCTGTATGCACTTTCTATATGACAGTGCCTGCTGCATGCACTCCCTGCAGCACACAGTGCCTGCTGTATGTACTTTCTATATGACAGTGCCTGCTGTATGCACTCCCTGCAGCACACAGTGCCTGCTTTATATGCTTCCTGCAGGGTGCAGTGCCTGCTGTATGCACTTTCTATATGACTATGCTGCTGCAGGCACTCCCTGCAGCACACAGTGCCTGCTGTATGCACTTTCTATATGACTATGCTGCTGCATGCATTCCCTGCAGCACACAGTGCCTGCTGTATGCACTTTGTATATGACAGTGCCTGCTGTATGCACTCCCTGCAGCACACAGTGCCTGCTGTATGCACTTTCTATATGACTATGCTGCTGCATGCATTCCCTGCAGCACACAGTGCCTGCTGTATGCACTTTCTATAGACAGTGCCTGCTGCAGGCACTCCCTGCAGCACACAGTGCCTGCTGTATGCACTTTCTATATGACACAGTGCCTGCTGTATGCACTCCCTGCATGGCAGGGTGGCCTGGAGCTCTGGGGATGGGGTACATCTGAAGGGGACGATTGTTCACTTGGCAGAGCCCTGGCTGAGCTGGCTGAGGACGCACAGAGTAGGTGCTCAGGAGACCCAGCAGAGGGCATCTGGAGTTGCTGCCCCTCCCCCGCCTCCTGGCTGTGTTCACATCCCCAGGGAGGCCCTTCCTGACCACCACCACCCCCAGCCTCCCCTGCCTGTGATTGGCTGGGCTGTTCACAGCAGCGTTTGCACACAGTAGGTGCTCAATAAATGTTGAATGAATGAATGGCAATAGGAGCCCTGATCTGATGAGCCTTCACTCAAGACTGAAGGAGAAGCCGGGTGGGTTTCTGGGAGGAGGGAGCACTCAAGCAGAGCCTGGGCCGAGCCCAGGGGACAGAGGGGCAGCCGCGGAGGAGCGGGTCCCCTGGCACTGTTCCCACGATGCGCCCATCCCCGAAGCACAGCCGCCAGGGTGCTCCGTGGGTGACGGGGAGGGGCTCCGAAAGGGAAGGCGCTCCGAGGGCCCCTGACGTGGGGCTGGGGGCGGCGTGCAGATGCCCAGGCAGGTGGGGGTGGGGGGGTGGGGACCCCCGGTGTCACCCTGTCGGTGCTGGGCGAGGCAAAGAACTGAGGCCCTGCCTCAAAGTCCGCAGTGCTAGATGGGGAAACTGAGTCGCTGGGGGTGGGGCCCTCTGGAACCGGCTCTGGCTCCGAAGCTGCCGCTCGCAGCCCGGGGCCCGGGCAGGGGGGGCGGGAGGAGGGCGGGGGCGCGGCCTCGGTGACAGCAGCGCCCGGGAATGCGGAGGCCTGAGGGGGCTCTCCGCCCCCCACGCCCGGCCCCCGGGGCTGAGCTTCTCCCCGGTGCGCGGGGGGCCGTGTGAGGGGATCGCTGGGGCGGGCACCCCTGGGATCGGAACCCAAGCGCCTGGGGGTCCCCCCCCGTAGGAGGGAAAGCTCCGGGCACAGGAGGAAGGCGGGCCAGGAGGCGGGAGGGGTGGCCGTAGAAGGGGATCCCCGTGGCGAAGCAATCGGGGGTCGGCGGGGAGGGCGCCGCGCCCCGCACGCCTGGAACGCGGGCAGGACGACCTCCGCTCGGGTGCATTCCCGGGGCCTGAGTGCAGCGCCCGGAATAGCAGCCCCGCGAGCGCGTGGGGGCGGCTCCCCCGCCCCGGGCTCGCCAAGGTCACCGGGACCGGGACATCCGGACACCAGGCTGCAGCCCGGGCGGGGACGGTGGGCCCTTGGCCCGAGCCGGGCAGCCCCCTGCAGCAGATCCGCGTCGAGGCGCGCGCCAGCCGCGCGGGGGCGCACGGGGCCGCCGCCCCTGGGGACCCCAGTCTGGGCGCGCCCAGGGAGGCCCGGGTGGGAGGGGCCTCAGCCGGCTCCCCCCGCCCCTCACCTCGGCCCCGCCGCTTCCGCCCGCCCTGGGGCCGCCGGGGAGCCCGGACGCGCAGCCTCTGCTGTACGCAGCCCGTAAGTCCCCCCTCCTATCCCCCCACTATCCCCGCCGGCGTCCGGACTTTGCGATCCGCACCTCCCACCTCCCTGGGCCGGGTCGGGCTCGGGGTAGCAGTCCCCGAGGTGGGAGCTCAGTCCCACTCCCCCCTGGGGAAACTGAGTCTCAGCGGTGTGGCTTGCCCCGCGATCACACTGCAAGCCAGGGGTCCGGGCAAGACGGGGAGGGGCGTCCTCTAGCGCCCCGTTTTCCATCACCTAGACCCGGGCGCGGTGGGGAGTTGTGGGAAGGTCACGCCTCCGCCCCATCTCGGGCTCCCCAGCCTTCTTCCTGTCCCTCGGCCAGCCAGGGCTCTCTGCGTTCAGGGGGGTCGGAGGCGCCGCAGGCCGCACAGCCGCCGTCAGGGAGGGGACCCCCAGGGTCTCAGCACTTGGAGCCACCCGGAGCCCCAGACCCCAAGAGCTGTCCAAGTCCTAATGTCAGGGACAAGAGGGCCTGAGAACCCAGGAAACTGAGGCTCCAGAGGGGCCGCGTGCCCAGCCTCCCCCCCCAGGAGGGACCCAGCGTGGCTGGCTTCCCTCCCCTTCCTCCCACCCGCAGGGTCACGCGGAGGGTGTGGCTGGCAAGTGACTTCATCCTTGCTGGAGGATGGGGAAACCGAGGCCAGGGAGGCAAAGCTTCCCGCCCAGCCTCACCAGAGCCCGTTTCCCCCCTGCAGGGCACCCTGGCGCCCCTCGCTGTGCCCTCTGCTGCTGAGCCTATGAGGTGCGAGGTGCCTGGGACAGACGCCGGGACAGGGCTGGGGCCAGGTCAGCCCTCCCGCCCCACCCCCAACCCGGGGGTCCCTGCCGCTGGGGTGCGACTGGGGGCCTCTGCCGGCCCCTGACCCGGCCCCCACCAGCCACACCCTCTGCAGGGGCTTCAAGAACCATGGACTGAGGCCTGCTGGCTCCCACTGCACAGATGGGGAAACTGAGGCCCAGGTAAGTGGACCAGTGTCCCCAGCCATGCCGAAAGGTAGAAGCAATTTTGGTGGGGAGAGGAGTGAGAGCCCCCCAAACCTAGGAGGCACCTGTCTATCCCTGAAGGATTCCTTCATTCATCAAGCATTTATTAAACACCTGCTGTGTGCATTATAAGAGAACGTACACCCAATAATTATAAGAGCAGATTTCTTTGCATGCTCTCTCCCTGCCAGCCTCTGCGCTCCTGAGGTTTCCTGACCTTATCCTGTGGACCCCCCTAACTTTCCTGTAAGGGGGGCTCTATTATCACCCCATTTTCGCCCCCTCTGCTCCCCCAGGCGCTGCCCGCTGCAGAGCCTCCTGCTTCTGCTCTGGACCCTTCTGGACGGCGGCCCGGGGGGCAGCGCTCAGGTAAGGGGAGCCCAGAGGCCGGTGGGAACGGGACTCGGCCAGCCGCGGCCCCCCCCAGGCTGACTGTGCCCCTCTCTCCCCAAGTAGGGTCCGGGCGAGTGGACTCCGTGGGGCTCGTGGAGCGGCTGCTCCAGCTCCTGCGCGCAGGGGCTCTCGGTGCGGAGCCGGCGCTGCATCCGGTGAGCCGCGGGCTGGGGCCCCAGCGGGGGGCGCCGCGGGGGTCCCTGCCCCCCTCTCCTGCCAGCCCGGCCCAGCCCCTGGCCGCACCCTCGGCCTGCCCACACACGCTTTGCCCTTTAATCCTACTGATCTGGCTGGAATGCCGGGTGGGGTTGGTGGGGGCGGAGGGTGGGGTGGCTGGCTGGGGGGGGGTGGTCTCTGGAGATCCTGGCTACACCCCCCCTCTCGGCCCCACAGGTTTCCGGGGGAAGCATCGTGCTGGGGAAACAGTCATGAGTACCGCCTCTGCCAGTTGCCGGTAAGTTCTACCCACCTCTTGGACCCCTGAGTCTGCCCGGAAGCCCTCCTGCTTCCCCACCCAAGCTCCCAGATATGGCTGCCACCCTGCCAGGTTCTCTGGGCTCCCACGGGGCTGTCATGGTCTGTCCCAGCTTCTGAGCTACCCACCTCTGCCCCCAGGACTGCCCCCCAGGAGCCACACCCTTCCGAGACCTACAGTGTGCCCTCTATAATGGCCGCCCAGTCCTGGGTGCACAGACCTACCAGTGGGTGCCCTTCCACGGGGGTGAGTAGCCCAGCCTCCTGTGGCCAGGGTGGGTCCAGAGGGAACAACTCAGGGCTGTCAGGGAAAGGGCTCTACCTAGGAGGAAGGGGGACTTGGAGGGCTGCATGGAGAAAGGGGCATGAGCACTAGGATTTTGAAGGGTATGTAGGAGTTGGTGATGTGAAGGAGAAATGGCATGTGTGAGACATGAAGCTGGGGTGGGGGAGGCAGGGTCCGTGCTGCACGGGGTCGAACACCTGACTGAGGATTATTTGGGGCTGTATCCAGGCACCCACAGTTCTCAAATTCTTCCCGGTAGCAGGAAAATGCTCCTGCACTGAGCCAAAAATAGCAAGTTATATAAGCGTGTGCCCGGGGCAGCATGCCTCCAGATTTAAGGCAGACAGATAAGAAAAGCCTAGAATGGGAAAGTTCCATGTCAGCCTCACAGGGTTATTTTTTTTTGCCCCAAGCACTGGTGGAAACAGGCCACCATCCCACCCCCACAGAGGTCCACTAGGGCCCACTCGGCTCTGTCCCAGGCAGGGTCTGCCAGCCAGGCTTGGGGAGGTGGGAGCAAGAGGAGGCTTGAGAGAGAAGGCAGTGGGGCTGCAGGTGTGGCTGGCAGTCTTCGCCAGCCCATGAGACTCCCTTGCCCAGTAGAGGGGGAAACTGAGGCGCAGGTGGGACTCAGCACGGGGCCAACACTTCTCATGGAGCACCTGCTGGGTGCAGGGCCCACCTGCAGAGGGAGTCCCATCCACCAATGTACCTCCAGGTTGGAGAGGTGTCTGGAAAATAGAGGACGCTCAATGAGTGTTTGTGAATGAACGAAAGAATAAATGAAAACATAACGGATAATAGTGTTACTAACAATGGGTTATCAGCGTAAGGACTCCTAATATTAGGACTTGAACGAGTGAATGAATGAATGATTGTAACCACAATCCTGGCCTGGAGAGTTCCAGGGTGCTGGAGGCAGCTGGCTGCTTTCCAGTCCTGGCTCTGCTTCAGCCTCGAGGTGCAGCTTTGGCTGAGTCCCTCATCTGCCCCAAGGGAATGTAATTCTGAAGGCAGACTGGAGGGGATGTGGGGGGGAGGCTGGGTCTCAGGTGGGGGGCTCCCTGCCCACCCCCTCCTCCCACACCCAGCACCCAACGTGTGCGACCTCAACTGCCTGGCCCAGGGACACGCCTTCTACCATAGCTTCGGCCGTGTCCTGGACGGCACCCCCTGTAGTCCCGGCTCCGAGGGGCTCTGCGTGGCCGGCCGCTGCCTGGTGAGGACCCCCTATATCCCCGCCCCCAGCCTACCCCCCCACCCCCCTTTCTCTTGCCCAGGCGCCCCCCCTTTCCCTCCAGAGAAGCCCCTCCCTCCACATCCTTTACCCTCTAGCCCTGCGCAGCTCCTCGGTCCAGCCCCCCATTCCTTCCACCTTCAGGCCACCCCTCGCAGGTGCCCCCAGGCCCCGTCCCTCCCGTCCGGGCGGCCTGGGCGGGGGCGCTGGCTGTGACGCCCCGCGGTCCCCCCTCTTTCAGAACGCCGGCTGTGACGGGCTGCTGGGCTCCGGCACCCGCGAGGACCGCTGCGGCCGCTGCGGCGGCGCCAACGACTCGTGCCTCCTGGTGCAGCGCGTGTTTCGCGACGCCGGTGACCGCGCGCCCCGCGGCCCTTTAAGCGGCCGGCGGGCCCGGAAGCGGGCGCCCGCGCTGATTGGGCAGCCTGCGGCGCAGCCTCCTCGCTTTCCGCTCTGATTGGCCACTGCCAGATTGTCCCGCCCTCCCTAGAACGCGCGCGGCTTTAACCCTTCCCCTGCCGCGCCCGGGCCGCAATGCCAGTAATTCCGCGCGCGTCCCGGGCGCTCCCCCGGTCCCGGAGCCCGCAGGGTCGCGTCCCACCCCCACGTGGCCCCCGCGCACCCCCGCGCCCTGACGCCGTCCGCGCTCCCGCGCAGGTGCCTTCGCCGGCTACTGGAACGTGACCCTGATCCCCGAGGGCGCCAGGCACATCCGCGTCACGCACCGCAGCCGCAACCACCTGGGTACGGGGCGGGGTGTGGGGCCCGCGGGCGCCCGCGCGGGTGGCGAGGCGCTTGCGGGGGGCACCGAGGCGCGCTGACCCTGCCCTTGCAGCGCTGCTGGGAGGCGACGGGCGTCGCGTGCTCGGCGCACCCGGGAGCTACGAGGCGGCGGGGACGCGCGTGGTCTACACCCGCAGCGCCGCGGGGCCGGAGGAGACGCTGCGCGCCGCGGGACCCACCTCCCAGGACCTGCTCCTGCAGGTGCGGGCGGGGCTGAGGGTCAGAGGGGCGAGGCTGAGGCCAGCGGGCTCAGGTTGCGCTCCCGACACCCCCACCCCAGGTCTTCCTGCAGGAACCGAACCCCGGCATCGAGTTCGAGTTCTGGCTCCCCCGGGAGCGCTACGGCCCCTTCCAGGCGCGGGCGCAGGCCCTGGGTTGGCCCCTGCGGCAGCCGCAGCCCCGGGAAGTGGAACCTCAGCCCCTTGCACCCCCTGCCACCCCCGCGGCCATCCCCCCACGGACCCCGACCCCGGCCCCAGGTGAGGTGCGGGGGCTGCGGGGGGGGGCGAGTGGGCAGGGGCGGCAGCTGCCCTCACCGCATCTCTCCCGCAGACCCCTGCCCGCCCTGCCCCGATGCCCGCGGCCGCGCCCACCGCCTGCTCCACTATTGCGGCAGCGACTTTGGTGAGAGACCCCCCCCTTCACCTGCCCCCGCTGACCCAACGACCTCTCCACCCTAACTTGATCTCTGACCCTAATATGACCTGGTCCTTGACCCCTTGACCTGACCCCCACTTTTCCTGTCATCCGACCCTGAGACCTCCTTCTGGCCCCCACCCCCTCCCAGCTCCCTGGCTTCCCCCTGCCCAGGCCCCCGAGACCCCCGAGACCTGGGCCTTGGTTTCCCCTCTAGGCCACGGGGCATGTGGAGGGCTGTGGGGCCAGAGCTCCCAGCGACCTCAGCGCCTGCCCTGTGCACAGTGCTCCGTGCCCTCGTGCTGCACCGCCAGCGCCAGGCCCAGGAGACCCGCTACGAGGTGCGCGTGCAGCTGGTCTACAAGAACCGCTCCCCGCTGCGGGCGCACGAGTACCTGTGGGCGCCCGGCCACTGCCCCTGCCCGCCGCTGGCCCCCCACCGCGAGTACCTGCTGGCCGCTCGGCGCCTGGTCAGCCCCGACGGCTCGCAGGACCGGCTGCTGCTGCCCCACGCTGGCTACGCCCGGCCCTGGAGCCCTGCCGAGGACAGCCGCACGCGCCTGGCCGCCCGGCACTGCCCTGTCTGAACCCCTGGGCAGGCCCCGTCGCACTCGGCAGGGAGGACACGTTGACCAGGCTCAAACTCGACGGATTGCACTTCTCATCTTGGCTGCCAGGGAGCTCAGAGATCTCTCTCCCCTGCAGCTATTGGGCTCCCCTGTCACACACACTCTTAGGGACCCTCAGATCTACTGTCACTTCAGGCAGGCACTGGTGGGACACACTAAGTAGATCCTTAAGCTCTTATTTTCCCTGTTGTCCTGGCTTCCAGGGAGTTCGTACGTATTTTATGCCCAGGAACTCTGTGTCTTTTATTCCACTTGTCTCACCCTCATCTGATTAGAGACACTGTCACAAACAAGTGTGGCCCAAAGGAAGGCATGTCTGACACAACATTGTAATGTACCAGTTTCAACGCTCTGGCCACCAGGAAGCTCACTGCTGTTTCACTCCCCAACGCTCTGCGCTCCCTCTTCACCCCGTCACTCACGTACACATCTTCATGTTTTCAGAGTCACTGTCACAAACAGGCGTGTCCCTGAGAAGACGTGCCTAATCAGGCACTGTAAAGTATGAGTTTCCCCTTTTGCACTGGCTACCAGGAAGCTCAGAGATAAGCTTGCCACCTGCCTCGACGATTCCGGCTGGCTCTCCTCCAGTCAACACTCTGTGTTTGCTCCCATTTAATGTTTACAAGCCCCTCACCCCACTTTTTTTCGGGGCATCCGTCGGCCATGGAGACTTGGGGACATGCTGGTAGAGTTAGAGCCACATTGGCACCCTCACGGCATGTACGCACACGTGATCCCCCCCCCCTCCTGGTCCCGCTCCCACTTCCCCCAGCATGGCTGGCCCCTGGGTGGGGGTGGGGCGGGGCATGCATGAGGCCGGGGTGCAGGTGGAGTCCTGAGCCCCTCCCCGTGCCCTTGGGGGGCCACACGTTCCCCTCAGAACCCCCCGGGGGATGCAGCTCAGCGCTGCCTCCTGCTGTGCCTTCTGGAACCAGGAGGGCAGGCCTTCCGGGGGGGGCACCCTTCTCCCTCCCCAACCCCTGCACTGCCGCTCGGGACCGTCCGCTGCTCTGTACCGCCCGTGCTGCGTACTCTGGGCCGTGGGGTGCCCGGGGTAGTGGTTATCTGCCCTTCCCTTGTGCCTGAGGGTCTCAGGGGACCCCAGCCCTCCAGGGAGCTGCCAGAGGGAGGTGGGATGGGAGGGGTTCAGGAATGGGGAGAGCCGAGAGAGGGTCTTCCTGTGTGAGTCCGTTGGCAGAGGTCACCATGTCAGCATCTGACCTTGCTTGCCCCCCGCCTGCCTCGGTTTCCCCATCTGTTAGTGGGTGCCCTTTCACCCCTCCCTGTTCTGACTGGGAGAGTCGTGCAAACGCGGCCCGCCCGCCCTGGAGCTGCTGCTTCTGGACATACGTGTGTGGGGAGGGGTTCGTTCACTAGTGCATTCCTACTAGTATTTATTGACCGCCAACTGTATACCAGGAACCTGGTAGTGCCTGAGGCAGCCGAGGCCTGGCCCTGGGGGAGGCCGCAGTCCCTTCCACTTCGTGTTGCCTCCTGCGATTTCCGGCAGCGTGCTGCCTGCGGAGGGCCCCCGGGGGGGCCCCCATGCCCACCCTGGTCCTGCAAAGTGAGCAAGTCAGTTCTGGAGAGCGGCACAGGGCCGTGCGCCCCCTGGTGGGCACGGCGGGGGAGGTGATACCAGCCCTCAAGTGGGCGAGCCCACCTCCCGCCCCTTCACGGGCTCCTCCCTCACGGTGCCTCTCCAGCTGCCATTGCCCCCACTGACACCCGAGCTTGTCCCCTCGGCTTCATGGTCGTCCAGGGAGATGTCAGGGAATGGGGGTTCCCGGCCGACCGGGCCACAGAAGGGGCGCAGGGAGAGGCCGTTGCAGTCCCGCTCGGGGCGTGGGCGCCGTGAAGGGGGGAGCAGGGAGCCGGAGGAGCAGGGATCAGCTCCTTTCCTAACACATCCTGCTCTGCAAGGCAGCCGAGCCCTGGACATCGCTGGCTGTTCACAAGCGCTCCTTCCTCCATCCCTTCCTCCATCCCAGAGCAATGAACAACTGGAACCGGAGAGCACATTGCAATTTTTTTTTTTTTTAGGAGGTACCAGGGATGGAACCTGGGTCCTCGTACATGGGAAGCAGGCGCTCAACCCCTGAGCCACACCCGCTCCCAACACCGCAACTTTAAAACTCAGCCAAGTATCTCACGCAGGAACTGCCCGTTTGCACTTACCAAGCACGAATATCACACCTTTGCGCCGTTTCACGTTTTAAACAAGATACTTCACGCCCGCTAGGCTATCGTTAAAAAGTAGTAATAAAATAACAAGTGCTGGGGAGGATCGGGAAGGATCAGAACTCACAAAACGTACAAGGATGCAGCTACTGCGGAAAACAGCTGCGCGGGTCCCTCGAAAAGTTCAACGTCGAGTTACCGTGTAACCCACTCCTGGGCACAGACCCCAGAGAACTGAGAGCAGGGAGGTGGCCGGGGACTCGCACTCGCATCTTCGTCGCAGCTTCACAACGGCCAGGAGGTGGAGGCCACCCGAGTCCCTCAGCGGATACATGGCCAGTCCCAACGGGTCCCCCAGACAGTGGAATATTAGAGAGCTGTGAAAAGGGACGAAATGCTGATACGGGCTGCAGCGCGGGTGAGCCTCGAAGGCATGTTGAGTGAAGCAAGCCGGACGTGAAAGGACAAGTGTGGTGTGAGTTCCCTTCTGGAACAGGCATGTTTGCGGAGGCTGCAAGTAGACCAGCGCTTACGAGGGGACGGGGAGGGAACGAGGGTTCTCGCCTAACGGGGAGAGTTTCTGTTTGGGGTGATGGAAAAGCTTTGGTCAAGGACGGTGGGGATGGGAGTGCTGCTGAATTACACTTAAAATAGTTCAAATGGCAAAAATGTTATATATCTATGTTACCGGGATAAAATAAAAAAATACCCAGGCGCTCAGAGCTTGAGGGGTTAAAGTCAGCGTATTTCCACCTGGGGAATCTGCGGTGCCAGGTGAGCAGACCCTGTCCTCCTACAGGCAGAGCTGAGTCGTTTTGCTGCCGGTCCCCAAGGCGAGCGTTGGAGGGCAATACTGCCCACGGGGTCAGCGTGGCTCCCTGTCTCCCAGTGGCCACGAGCTGAAACGTTTTCTCAGCAGTTGAGCTGGAGATAAGCAGCTTGCTGACGCCAGCGCCTGCTCAGCGGTGGGCTGGGGGATTAATGATTATCCTTGTGCCCTCCCTGTCAACAAGTCCTACCTCAAAGTCCTCACCACACCCTCCCCGGGCTCACCTCCTCCCCTTTGCTCCCTTGCCAGCCAGCCCGGCCTCAGGGCCTTTGCACCTGCCATTCACGCTGCCTGAGCTGTTTTCCCCCTCGGGTCACCCCAAGCTGGCCTCTCCCACTGGTCTGTACCCAGATGTCTTGTTGAGAAGCTTTCCCTCACCTTGCAGCCCCCAGCTCCAGCCCCTTTCTTCCTGCCCTTTTCTCCGTGACATCAACCATCTCAGACCTGTTACAGCTTTATCGTGTTGACAGCGGCCTCCCCAAGTCCTTGAGAATGGGCTTTTTTTTTTTTTTTATTTTATCTTTTCTGGGTCACTGTTGTACCTTTAGCTCCTGAAACATAGTCTGGCATACCGTAGGCACTCAGTACTTGCTGAATGGTGCAGTGAGTGAGTTGGGAGTCCCCTTCGGTGCCGGGCTCGTGAGGTGGGAGGTGGGGCCCTTGGGAGACTTGTTGGCTGCACAGAGCCGTAAAAATCCTACAGCTGGGGTGCAGCGGGGGTCTGCGTGTCAGACGGCAGGACTGAGCCCAAAAGTCTCCAGACGCAGCCAAGCCGGGGCCCCCTGGGCAGGGGGCCACTGAGTCACAGCCTCGAGAGCCCGATACTGGGGTTGGCGGTTTGTCCTGCTCGCCCCCTTTTGGAGTTACCAGAAATTAGGACCAACTAGACTCTTAGAGGAGCAGGGCCCGGGGGCCAAGGGCTGGGTGGGAACCAGGCAGGGTTGGGGTGGGGTGGGGGGAGCCTGCAGGACCCCACCCAGGTGCTGCCTCCCTCCGAGAGGCCCCCTCGGGGCGGGCTGGTATGGGGGAGCAGAACCAGCCCCCCGACCCGAGGTGGTCCCGCCAAGTCCACCTCCCTGCTCAGCTCCTTCTCCCCCACCCGTCTCAGGCTTTGCTTCCAGGGAACCCCACTTCAACACTGGGTGTTCTGATCTCTAAACCCTGTTGGGTGTGATTTGAACTGGGTGTTCGGGAGTGAAGCGCCGTATCGCCCCCCTGCATCACTCCCCTTTCTCTGCCTCTGCTTGGTTTTGTTCTCGGGGTCAGGCTGGCCTTGCCAAATGAGATGCAGATCTGAGGAGGCTCTGCCAGGGCCCCCCCATATTTCCTCCTAAAGGTCAATCTCTAGCCCTCAGGCCTCTTTGTGGAGAGCTTTTAAGGCCACTGGGCCCTGCAGAGGGGCTGGACGGAATGGACGCCCCCCACGCCCCCAAGACTGTCCCCCAACGGTGGGTGAACAGCCTGGCTCCCTCGCCCACGGGGCGGCATGGCTCTGAGGTGTGAGTCGATGCCTTCTCCCAGGGCCCCCCCCAATAGCCCCGCTGCCCACAGGTGTGCCTGGCTTGACCCAGCACCCGTCATCAGCTTTCCTTTCCCAGGCTCACGCCCCTGGCTCAGCAATAGGGGTCTCCTGGGGTCACCTCCCAGAAAACCACCTGCACTCGACTCGGGGGGAAATCAAATGAGGCCGGGGGAAAGGAGGGAGCTCTGTGGCCGGGGCTGAGGACTTCCTGGGTCACCTTCACCTCTCCAGGTCTTGGTTTCCTCATCTGTACAAGGGGGCTGGATGCCCATGGCCCCTGCACCCCAGGTGGCTGGCACTCCACTGGGTCTGGTGGCCCCAAGGACGGGCGAGGAGGTGGGGTGGTCCAGGTGAGTTTATTGCCCCCCCCCCGTTAGCAGGCCAGGTGTTTCAGCTGCCAGCAGTGCCGCAGGCAGCGCAGCCGGTGGTCGCGGTGAGGCCACCTGTAGGCGAGTTCAGTGGTGGACTCCGAGGTGTAGTCCAGGGACGATGAGGAGTGGCAGGAGCTGGTGACAGGCGCCGCCGGGGACCGCTTCGAGGGGCCCCAGCTGGACCCGGGGGCTGCGTCGCCGGGGTTGTCTCCAGGGTTCTTGTTGGGGCTGTCTCCAGGGGTCTTGTCGGGGCTGTCTCCGGGGGTCTTGGCGGGGCTGTCTCTGGGGGTCTTGTCGGGGTTGTCTCCGGGGGTCTTGCCTGGGGCCTGCGTCAGGGGGGTGGTGCCGTTGGGTGTCTGGACAAGGGCTGGTGTGAGGCTAGAGGAGCCCCTGGAAGGCCGGCCCGGGCCGGGGGTCTTCTGGGGGGACGAGGAGGGAGCGGAGGAAGCCGGGGGAGGCTGGGGGTCCAGCTGGTCGGGGATCTGGGACGGACCGGAGGATTTGCCGTGTGGCCGCGGCGCGGTCGGAGCCCTGCCGTTCGGCTGGGGGAAGCTGGCAGAGCTGCCGGGCAGCTGCGTCTGGGAGGAAGACCGGGGGCCCAAGGCGGCCCGCGAGGGGCTGCTGGGGGCGTCCGCCGGGGGCTCCGCCGAGGACTCCGTCGAGGCCCGGGGCCCAGATGTGCTCAGCTCACGCGCGGGCAGGTCCTTGGATTGGCCGGTCGGCTTTCTCAGTGGTCCTTCGGCGTCTGTGGCATGTTTGCTTTGGCTGCAGGGAGAGAGGCCGGTGGGGGGCGGGTGAGGTGGGCTGGGGCCCCTGCGGCCTCTGCTAGGCTGCTTCGGAGTGGTGGAGGCTGCTGGGGCTCAGGGGGGCTGGGCCGTAGGCTCACCTGCACCCACACACACGCTCACACGTGCACACACCTGCCCCCCCATGCACACACACCTGCACACTCACCTGCTCCCATGCATTTGCTTGCACTTGCACACTCGCCTGCACCCACGCACACACCTGCATGCTCACCTGCACCCACGCACATGCACAGACCTGCACCCACACACACTCACCTGCACCCACGCACACGCTCCCACATGCACACACCTGCACCTGCACACTCACCTGCTCCCAAGCACACACTCACACACCTGCACCCATGCACATACACACACCTGCAGCCTCTGCCTCCCCCAGGGGCGTTACCTATGGTCGGCTCCGAGGGCGGCAGGGGGGTGGCCGCCGTGGGGGTGATGAGGGCCCGGCTCTGGGCCAGGACGTGCAGGACTGGTCCCCGAGAGCGTGGGGGAGAGAGCGGACAGTGAGAGGGGGCGGCGGGGGCCGGACAGACACGGCAGGACGGAGTCAGGTGTGAGGGTGAGCGGTGGGGCGGAGAGACACGGACGGAGACCCCGAGAGAGGGACAGACAGACAGAGACCCGGGCGGACAGACAGGCGGCCGCGGCCCCGCACACGCACCGTCCCTGGCTATTCCGGCTGCCACGTCCAGGGCTCGCCCGCTGAGCTCGCTCACGACGCTGTCCACGGCCTCGTGGTGCTTTAGGAACAGCGGCCGGACGACCCGACGGTACAGCACGTGCGCCCCGTTCCAGGGCCCGGGCGTCATGCAGAATAACAGGAAGGCGCACTGCGGCGCACGCGCGTCACCCTCAGCCCCGGGGGGCTGCCCGGGCGGGCCTGGGCCTCCCCCCTCAGACTCCCCCGGGCGGGCCTGGGCCTCCCCCATCAGACTCTTCACCGGGTGCCTCCCCCCTCAGACTCCCCCGGGCGGGCCTGGGCCTCCCCCCTCAGAGTCCCCCGGGCGGGCCTGGGCCTCCCCCCTCAGACTCCCCCTGGGCGGGCCTGGGCCTCCCCCCTCAGACTCCCCCCGGGCGGGCCTGGGCCTCCCCCCTCAGACTCCCCCCGGGCGGG
>JAKSZT010054021.1:160418-183253 GCA_026826555.1 Tolypeutes matacus | reverse complement strand
GTGTCCAGGAACTGAATACACAGCAGGTGTGCAGTAACTCGGCACACAATAGGTGTGCAGTAACTCAATACACAGTAGGTGTGCAGTAACTCGGCACGCAGCAGGTGTCCAGGAACTGGATACACAGCAGGTGTGAAGTAACTCGGCACACAGTAGGCGTCCAGTAACTCAATACACAGTAGGTGTCCAGTAACTAGGCACACAGTAGGTGTTCAGATTACAGGTTACGAGGCATGTAGTAAGTGTCCAGTAACTGGATGTGCAGTAGGTGTTCAGGTTACTTGTTGCGCAGTAGGTGTCCAGGAACTCAGCTCACAGTAGGTGTTCAGGTTATTTGGAGAGCGGTAGGTGTCCAGTAACTGGGCACAGTGTGGTGTCCAGTAACGCAGCATGTAGTAGGCATTTCAGGAACTCAGCGTGTAGTAGGCATTCAGGTTATTTAGCACACAGTAGGTGTTCAGGTTATGTGGTGCACAGTAGATGTGTGCAGTAAGTAGACGTGCTGTAGGTGTTCGGGAACTTGGCATGAAGTAGGTGTTCAGTAACTTGGCACACAGTAGGATTTCAGTTGCTGACACGTAGTAGGTGCCCAGTCGCTGGTGCCGGCCTGAGACTCCACGCCCCCGTGCCTCCTTCCCGCCATCTGAGCCTCGGGCTCCGGGGTGGGGGAGCCAGGGCGCGGGGCCTCGGGGACGGCAGGCCCCCCTGCTCGGCCACTCACGGCCTCTCCCTCCCCCGTGCCCACCGCGGCCCTGCCCAGGGACACTATTCCGCTACACGCTGCTGCTCTACGGGACGGCCGAGGACATGACGGCACGGCCCACGGGCCCCCAGGTGACCAGCAGCGCGTGCGTGCAGCGGGACACAGAGGGGCTGTGCCAGGGTGAGTGCCCGGCGCGGCAAGGCCCCCCTCGGGGAGACGGCGGCGGGCAGTGTGCGTGTGCGGCCCGGGACGGGCAGGCGGGTGGGCGGACACGGCCTCACGCCCTCAACCTGCCGTCCGTCCGTGCGTCTGTCCCCCCGCGCAGAATGCCACAGCCCCGCCTACATCCTGGGCCACCTCTGCTTCTCCTATTGTCCACCGCGGTACTTCAACCACACCCGGCGGGCAGTGACGCCTGGGCCCGGGCGCCCCGCCGCGCCTGCCCTGCGGGTGTGCGCCAGCTGCCACTCGTCCTGCTACACCTGCCGGGGCAGCTCCGCCCACGACTGCACCGCCTGCCCCCCGTCGTCCACGCTGGACGCGCTTCGGGGCTCCTGCTCCGGGCCTGCCACCCCCGACGGCCCCCCGCAGCCCACCGCCACCGCCGGCCCTAGCCACCGTCACGGCCCGTGCCGGGGGATGGCGCTGGCCCTGCTGGCCGTGGCCCTCTGCCGCGTCCTCCGCCGGGGGCCGCCCCCGCCAGCACCCCCGGCTGGGCTGCTGGGTGGAACCCGGAGACCTGCTGGTCAGGACACCTGACTCAGAGAGCGAACGTCCGGCCCGGCCCACGCCCAGGCCGGCCCCAGGAGGGGCGGGAGCCTGCGTCAAGAGGCCCCGGCTCGCCACCCGCCGCTCGCAGGCCCGGGTGGGACGTGTGTGGTCCCGCAGCCCGCCCTGGGCGTCCCCGCGTGAGAGAGAGAGAGAGAGATGGCCGCTTGCACAAGCTGGGGTCGGGCGGGGGGGAGGCGCAGAGGCCGGACCCCTCTTCCCTTCTCTGCCCCGGCACCTGGGGGAAGGTGGAGGGAGAAAAACGACAGCATCCAACAGGCTCAGGCGCCGCCTCTGACCTCGGACATTTGCAAATAAAGGTTGTATAGAGGTGCCAAGTGTGTGGGCTGCTGGGGGCGCGGCGGGCAGGGTCCCCGTGGCCAGGGACCAGACCTCCCACGGTCCCGTGGGCTCACAAAGGAAAAGGAGGCACAAGGGCCCCGAGACCCCACCCCAGGACACGGCCTCCAGAGTTTTCCCACCTGTTTCTTTCCCATCCTGTTGGAAAAGTTTTTCTCTCCCTCCTTTCTTTGGACTTTTATTCTTTTTTTTTTTTTTTTAAGATTTTATTTATTTATTTATTCATTTATCCCCCCCTTGCTGCTTGTGCTCGCTGGGTCAGCTAACCACGCCGTGCAGGCGAGCCTGCCTTCACCAGGAGGCCCCGGGAATCGAACCCGGGGCCTCCCATATGGTAAACGGGAGCCCCACTGATTGAGCCACAGCCGCTTCCCTGGACTTTTATTCTTATTGGCATTTGAAATAACACTTCTCAAAGATTCAGACTGCGTCCAAGCATCAAGAAGAAAAACAAATCTTTTGGATAATTCCAATTCTACTACAGAATCAAGCAGGTTGACCGTTGGCATGTATCTCTCCTGTCATCTTTCGGAGTGAATGTGTGTGTGTGTGTAAACGTGTACACATAGGGAAGCACACAGATCCGAAGGTGAGAATTCTACTGCCATAACCACATGGTCCCCAATTACAGAAGCTTCAACATAGAAGTCGATTGCTCTGGCACATTAAATCTGGGTACCAGGCTGGAGGGCGGCCCCCAGTCCTCATGGTCTCAGTCTCTGTATTCTTGCTGTATTTTCCATCTGTGGCTGCCGCCTCATGGTCCAAGGCAGCTGCTTCAGGTCCAGCCATCACACCTGCATTCTTGCCAGTGAGAAGGAGAAAAAAATGGGAAGTAGCAGGCCTGTGCCTGATGGAGTTAGACAATTCCACTCCCATCCATCAGGTACTTCTTTTCCTCTCCGGTGGGGCCGGGTCGTGGGGAGGCATAAGCCTCCCGGTGCTCTCAATATAGCCTGAGGCTAAGTTGTCAGCACCTTCCTTCCACTGACCTTGATTTCCCCATTCCCGGAGGGGGTCCTCTACCTTCCCGGAGCCACAAAAGATTACGAAGGGCGAGAGGTGCAGCGGGCAGACATGGGGGTGCCCGGGCGTGCCGGCAGCTCCTGGAAGAACCTCCTGTGTCTTCACGCACCAGCGAGGCGGGGACTTGTTAGCCCCGATATTCAGAGGGGAGGTGACGTCCAGGAGGCCGTGGACCCGCGGGAGGCTGCGCCTGGACCCTGACTCTCCTGGGGGCGCACGGGGGACAGCTGTCACTGGCACAGAGCCCTGGCCGCCCATCCTCTCCTGGCCCGGATCCGCCTGGGGGAAGAGGAACGGGCGTCCTGGGCCCACCCGAAGCGGGTGGCCAGCGAGGGGCGAGCCAGCCTCACCTGCTCCCTTGCTGGCCCCCCAGCCGCTCTCCCGCCTGCCCACACGGAATCCCACCCTGGCTCGGCCCCCTGCCCCGGGGCCCGGCCACCTGCCCAGCAGCTGGCGGGGACGAGAGGGCCAGCTTTGGGAAGCAGGCCGGCGGCTCCTCGAAGGGGCAGGCCAGGTGCCGTCTGAGCCGCACTCTCGTTCCGACATGCCCAGGAGGCCTGAAAACCAGGTCCACACACACACTCGAGCTCCAGTGCCCACAGCAGCACAACTCACAGTCGCCCCAAGTGGAAACCACCCAAACGTCCTCGCCCAAGCGGATGCTGTAAAAGGAACGAAGCTCTGACGCCACAACGCCGAAACACCTGCTGACTTCAAGACACGAAAGGACAGACACGTTGACTGATTGCTCGCACATTAAATGTCCAGAAGGAGCAAACCCACAGGCAAAGGGCAGGTCGGGGGGTGCCAGGGAGCGGGGGCGGGGAGCGCCGCAAAGGGGCTATTGAAAGTGTTCTGGAGCCAGATGCTGGCGACGGGGCACAGCTGGTAAACCGCAAACCAGCGCACGCGTGGCTGTCCTGCCCTTGATCCGAGCCTGTGCCTGGTAAGTGTGGCCCAGCGATGTGACTCTGGGGTGTCCACGTGCGGGGTGAGCCCGAATCTCAGCAGAGTTGCAGCCAACACCTCCCCTGCAGGTCACTGGACTCACCCAGGACAACTAACAAACGGGTGGTGATGGCCCATGCCGGTCCCCAAACCCAGGGCACCCGCAGCTGCAAGACACTGCCCCGCGGGCTCCAAGCGCCCTGTGAATCAGCAGCAGAGCGGGCACCACCATCCCAAAACAAGACTGACGGAGGAGCACGCATGAGGGGGTGCAACTGTGGACTAAAGTAGATTTATCATTCCAGCGGTGGAAGAGTTCGTAACATCGATGTAAATAAATGTTTATTTAAAAAAAAAAAAAGCAAATCATCGCCCCCAAACCTTGAGCAAGTCACATCGCAAAAAAAAAAAAAAAAAAGCAGTTTACAAAGCAACGACAAAAGCCCGCCTCCTGCTGTGCCCAGGCTGCAGCAGCGCCTCCGCCCTCGCTCTGGCCCGGCCGCGCGGCTCCTTTAAGCGGGGGCGGGGCCTCCGGTGAGTGGCGGGCGCGAGGAGAAGGCCGGAAGCGTGCGGCACGTTCGAGGGGGCGGGACCTCGCGCCGGCCGGAAGCGGAAGTGGCTGCCCCGGCAGCGCGGGAGCGTCGAGGGGCGCCGGCTCCGCGGCCGCGGGGCTCCCTGCGGGGAAACTGAGGCGAGGCCGACCCCCGACGCCCCCGGCCCGGTGTGTTCGGCGGAGGCAGCGGCGGGGCGGGCTGTCCCCGCGGGAGGGCTCCGACGGGTGCGTACGAGTTCGCGGCCATGGGCTCCAAGGCCAAGAAGCGCGTGGTGCTGCCCACCCGGCCCGCGCCGCCCACGGTGGAGCAGATCCTGGAGGACGTGCGGGGCGCGCCGGCCGCGGACCCCGTCTTCACCGCGCCGGCCCCGGAAGGTAGGGGTCCCAGCGGGGAGCAAGGGGGGGCTGGCCCTGGGACCCCCCCAAAGCCCAGCCCCGCAGCCTGGGCGCCGCTGACCCCGCGGCCTCCTGCGCCCTGCGCCCGGGCGCGTGCCTTCCCCCCTGCGAGCCTCCCCTGCTGCCCGTCCCTGAGGGGGGCTCACCTCCGGGGGGCCGCCGCGTGAGACCCGCGAGCTCAGAGGGGAGCGCACACGTTTCAGTGGTTGGGGGAAGCAAACGAAGACGATCCCGCAACTCGGGGAAATGACACGAGACCCGAAAATAGTGTTCCTGGCACGCAGCCACGCCCCTTATTTTTCTGGGGCGCCTGAGCGCGCTTTGGCACCACAGCGGCGGGATGGCGACAGGGCCCGCCTGGCCCGCCAAGCCGGAGGTATTGACCGCCAGGCCTCTGTGCAGAAAAGGCTTTCAGAGCCCCGGTTTAGGAAATGGAATCCGGTTGGCACTAGGGTTCTTCGGAACAGCCTTGTCACTTTGGAGGAATTTGGTGTTCGGCTCTGGGAAGTGCGTTTATTCACTCAGCAAACGCTCATCAGGCACCTAACAGAGCCAGGCCCCACTCGAAGCCCTGGGGACGAAGAAGGAACAAAGGATGGTCCAGGGGGGTGGGTACTGTGGGAGGAAGTCAAAGCAACAGGTCCAGAACAGGTGGCAGGTGTGTGGGGTGGGTGTCAGGTTGCAGAGAGCTTGATGGGCGCAGGGACAGCAAAAGTGGGGGGCCTGCCCTAGTCCGTTTGGGTGTGCTGTGAAAGTGTGCTAGCTCCCCCGAATGTCCGCTGAAGTCAACGCTACGGGGAGCCGATGTAGCTCCGTGGCTGAGCGCCTCCTCCCATGTATGAGGTCCCCGGTTCTATCCCCAGTACCTCCGAAAACCCAACCAACCAACCAACCAACCAAACAAATGGAAAAAAATAACTCTCACTGGGGAGTGGATGTAGCTCAGTGGTTGAGCATCTGCTTCCCATACAAGGTTCTGGGTTCAATCCCTGGTACCTCCTATAAAATAAAATAAAAATAAAGTAAAATAAAATAAAATGTCAGCAGGACAGTCCTGCGCTGCCCACTTCCGGAGCCACCGGCCACATGTGAGTCTTCACATTTAAATTAAAACGCAGTGAGATTTAAAAACTCACTTGCCTAATCCAGCCATGTTTCACGTGGCTGGTGGCCGCTGGACTGGGCAGACGGGGAACATTTCCCTCATCTGGAAAGTTCTGTTCTGTGGCGCTGCTCAGGGAAGATGGCCGTGTTTTCCTCAGACACAGCCGCTGGGGAGTCACAGCCGTGGCCCCCGGCTCGGGCTCCCTGTGCTGGAGTGGCACCAGCCCGAGCGTGCTGTCGGAGGGGAGGATGAGAGCCCGCTTCCCGGGCCTGCTCTGGTGCGTGCCTGCCGGGCCATCCGCAAGCACACGGGAGGCCACAGCCAGAGGGGCTGCGGGGCCCGGAGCCTGTGCTTTCCGTGGCCTGCGTGTGGCTCCAGCCTGCACGAGGGCTCGGGGTCATCTCCATGCCCTCCTCACCTCGGCCGCCTCCCGATTTCCCACACCCGTCTCCAGAGGCTGCACAGCCACGGGGAAGGTCTCCAGCCACCACTTGGTGTGAGAGTCCTCGCGGGAGGGAAGGCCCACCCCTAGGTCAGGCTCTTTCCGGGACTCCCGTCTCCACAGGGGCACCCTCTGCTGAGGGCTGAACAGGGAGCCCTGCCCCCAGGAGAGGGGCCTGGAAGCCCCTTCGGTGTAGAAGCCGCCAGCCCTGCGGGCTGCTGCCCTTACCCGCACACCACCGCGGGTTGCTGGGGGAGCACAAGACCCTGCTCCCGCTCGCCGGGGCACCTGGCAAAGGCCCCATGGGCCCCGGAGCCCAGGCCGGCGTGCCGCGTCTGCCCCTCTGTAGTCTGGGGTCCCGCGGCCGGCGGGCAGTGACGAGGCCGTGTCGTGTCCCCAGATCCCCCAGGCCCCTCTGGGACGCCCGAGGCCCCCGAGGCCCAGCGGGAGCAGCTGTACCCGCAGAGCCAGGCCTACGTGGCCACGAACCAGCGGCTGCGGCAGGCGGGCAGCGGGCTGAGGCTCAAGTTTGAGGAGCTGCGGCGGGCCGGCGTGGAGCTGGAGGGGGACGTCAGCCAGGTGACGCGGACGGCGCTGCCCTTGGCCGGGGCCCCCTCCTCGGGCTGACTGCGGCCTGCGGCTGGGGCCCACCACCCACCCACCCACCCATCCATCCCTGCTCTCTGGACCCGGGAGCGCCACGTGGAGACAGCGGCCACGGAGAAGCCAGTGGAGAAGCCAGTGGAAGGTTCCGGGACGCCCCCTCCCCCCTCCCCTCCTGCTTGGTACGGCCCTTGGGCCAGGCTGCCCAGGAGAGGGGCCAACTTTCAGTTCTCCATTTTGTGACTTGTCCAGGACACACCAGCAGGGCAGGGCCCCCTCGGTGGACTCTTCCCTCTTGCCCGGCACACTCTCACCTGCCCCCCTCAGACACGGAATCCCAGAAGCAGATCCTGAGCCCTCTGGGTTCCTGGCCCACCAGCAGGGTCCCGAGACCCCAGGGCACAGGACTTGCCGCCTGCCCGGGGCGTGTGGGGGCAGCCGAGGGGGTGGCGGGCGCGCCGGCTTCCTGCGGGTCACAGTCCCTGTCTGAGCCGACTGACCTTGCATTTGGGTACCCGGCACCTGGGGTCCGGACGGTCTTTCCCTGCCCCCTTCCTCTGGCCACCCCAGGTCGCCGCGTGAGCCCATTAAACAGCTGGCAGGACCCGCCCACTGGCTCTGCCCTCTCTGTGGACGGCAGGGGCCCCCTGAGGTACCAGGGGAGGGTGGGGGCAACGGCCACGCTCGGGCTTCCTGTCCCCTCCTCCGCCCGGGTGGACGCGGCTGTGGGAGGAGGGGCCGCCCCCGGGGTCTGGATCTGCTGCCTCCCACCCTGCCTGGCACCCGGGTCCTGGTCTAACGGGGGTCAGCGCCTCCGGGCAAGCGCTGTCTGCTGGTCCCAGCGGAGCCCGAGGCCTGGTCCCCCTCCCTCCATGTTTCGCAGCTCCCCCGGCCAGTGAGGCCTCTCAGCCCAGGGCCTGCGGGGGTGCTGGGGGGTGGGGCTGGGGGGCGGCTGGGAAGAGCCTGCAGGGGAGCTCCAGGCGGGGGGAGCGCTGCCCGCCGCACGCCTCCACTGCGCCAGCCACTCCTGGGGCCCGGGCCCCCGCCCACCCCCGTGCACCCCTCCTGATGGCACAGAAACGTGGGGTGCTGGTGAGGTCAGCCACAAGCTGGGCTCTGGGAGGGTGTGGGAGGCCCCGGGCCCCACTGCCTTGGGGTGCGGGGTGGCCATGGCCCTGTCAGCTCTGCCCCTTCCAAAGGCCCAGGGTGCGCCCTGGGAGCTGGCGTGGCTGTGGGGGCCACCCGAGGCCTGCGGACACGGCCCCCCCTCCCCGAGCTGGCCCCCGGGGCCTGCCCAAGGCCATGCCCCCGCCCTCGGGGAAGCAGGTGGGCAGGGTGGGGGCGATTCCACAGCTGTTTATTGAAGGTGTGGGAGGCTGGCGGCCGGGGAGGGGGCAGACAGCTATTTACACGAGCGGCGGGCGGGGACGGGGGCAGGGGCAGGCCAGGCGCGAGGTGGGGGCTGGGTGAGGGGATGCAGGTGGGTGCACCGCCCTGGGCTCGGCACCCAACTTAGGGTGGCAGGGGGCCAGCCACTGGCCTCTGAGCCAAGGCCACGGGCTTGGGGAGGAGGGACCCCCAGGGCCCCCTCCCACACAGCATCCTCAGGTCCCAAATGTGCCTGTGACAGTTCAGGAGGCAGGTGGGGCTGGGGGGCCCTAATGCCCAGGCCCCTTGGCCCTGGAGCAGTGTCTGGGTGGTATCCGGGGGAGGCCCTGGCGCCCCCCAGCTCTGCCGGCAGTGCCTGGTCCTCATTGTCTGCTGGGCGCCGTTCCGTGTCCCAGAGGTAGCGCTGTAGTGCGTGCCGTGGGGAAACCGAGGCACAGAGGCAAAGCCGTCCAGTCTCACAGTGGGTGGGGCTTGCCCTGCCCCCAGGCCACGTCCTCAGCCCCTCCCGCCCACAGCTGCTCCTGAGCCGTGGTGGGACCCCCCCAGGCACCCGGCTCGGCCGCGACCTCTTCTTCCCTCAGTGTCCGTCCCCTCGCTGCCTTCTGAAGGTCGCAGCAACCATGGGCAGGTGGGGCGGCCCCAGGGACAGTCTCCTGGTGGCCGGACCCTGGAGGAAGGGTCCCAGACAGGGCTCGAAGCAGCAGCACGCAGGTCCGGGCTGAGAAAGTTCTGCTGCGGAGGCCTCGGCTGCGGGGGGCTGCCTGCCCCCGCCTCTGCGCAGAGGCTTCTGGCTCTTCCGGAGCCACCAGGCCCCCTGCAGGCCCCCTCGCCCAGGCCTCGTAGCCCTTCCTGTGCCAGCACCTGCCAAGCCTGCACTGGCTGGTGGTGCCCTGCGTCCAGTTCTGTCCTCCGGGGCCGGGTGGCCTGGAGGTGACAGCTGGCCGTGCCTGGGACAGAGGCTTCCACGGGTCTGGCGCTGCCTAGGTGGGTGCCTGAAAGCAGCGGCGGCTGGGAGGGTGGCAGCCTGCCCCCGGCCTCCTCCCCTAGATGCGGCTCCCAGGGGGGCCCCTTCCGCCTCCACTGCCCTGGCCGTCGCCCCTGCTGCTGTCAGCCAGTCTCTTGCCGTCCTCTTCAAGGGGTGCAGGGTACCAGGGCGTCTGGCAGCCCTTCCTGTCTCTGGGCTCCCCCAATCGCCTTGGGGGGACCCTCCTGCTGTGCTCAGCCACACCCCCTCCCTGAGCTGGGGCGAGCACACCCACAAACCCAGGAGGTGGGGCCCCAGCCGCCAGGTGCTCCCCACAATCCTGGCCCTGCGTGCCCGGACTGCAGAGGTTCCCCGGGCGCCCGGCGCAGGGCAGGCCCAGGGCAGAGAGCCCCCGCGGCCCAGGAGCCAGCGTCTGCGCGGAAGCTGGGGGCAGAGCGCCCCGGACCACCTCCTGGGAGGTCCGCGGGGCGGCCCGGGCTGCAGGGTGGGCGAGTGCTCCGGAGGGCGCGCTCACGCTACTCCAGCAGGCTGGCGGCGGCGGGGACGGCTTTCTCCTCGGCCGCAGAGTCGGCGGGGGCCGGCGCCGCCATGGGGCTGGGCACGTAGTTGAAGGGCGGCACTCGGGCCGCGCGGCTGGGGGAGCCGTGGCGGCTGGCGGGGAAGCCCCCGGCGGGGACCCCCAGGCCCTCGGCGAAGGGGGCGGGCGCGGGCAGCTTGGCGAGGCCGGGGCCGTCCACGTCGCTGCCCAGGGGCGCGGCCGGGGCCGCCACGGGCTCCCGGCTCTCCAGGCTCGGGGACGTGCTGGAGCTGGTCTTGGCCGCCGCCGCCACGTCCTCGGTCTGCACCACGGCGTCGGAGGTCGTGCGCGGGCAGGGCGCCCCCTCGGGCGCGGCGCCCCGGAGCGGCAGGGCCGTGGCGGGCAGCGTGCTGCGCAGGATGTGGGGCACGTCCTCGTCGCGGATGCGTCGCCACGTGGAGCCGGGCGCGGCCACCCTGGGCAGGGGCCGGGCCTCGCCGTCGCTGCCGCGGCGGACGGCGTCGCGCGGGGACCCCGGAGCGGGGCCGGCGGGCCGGCGGGCCACGCTGATGTGCGGCAGGGAGGCGTGGCGCTTGACCGCCTCGGGCCCGGCACCCGGCGTGCGCACGGGCAGGCGGGACGGGCTCTCGGAGCTGGTGCGCCGGGCCGCGGGGGTCCTGGGCGCCGCCGGCCGGGGGGCCGCCCTGAGCTCGTCGCAGCGCGAGGAGCACAGAAAGACGGCGGGCAGCGCGGGGCGGCCGCGAGGAGCGGGGGCGGGCGCGGCCCGGGGGGCCTCGGGGGCCGGCTCGGGGCGGCGGCGGCGAAGGCCCGGCGACTCCTTGATGAAGGTCAGCTGGCGCCGGAAGCCCGAGCGCTCGGAGGACTCGCTGCCGCTGGAGCGGGCCGAGGCCACGCGCACCAGTCCCAGGCGGGCCCCGCGCGCGCCCCCCTCGCGGCCCCGCGCGCCCGGCTCCGTGCCCGCTCTGGCCAGCGGCGGGGGCGGGCGCCGGGCCGGCTTCTGCATAAAAGGGATGCGCACGGGCGACTTCTGGGCCTTGGGCTGCCTGGAGAGCAGGGTGCGGGCGGGCGTCTTGGGCACCGGGGGTGCGCCAGGGCCAGGCAGGGTCCCCGCGACTGGGGAGGCCGGGGGGCGCCTCCGGGGCAGCGGCTGGGAGGCGGGGGAGGTCTGCGAGGAGCCGGGCGAGGGTGTCGGGAGCGGGCGAGCAGGGGGCGTGGCGCTCCGCTGCGGGGCCAGCTCGGAGGCCGGGCCCGGCCGGTGCAGGCTGCGGGAGCGCAGCTGCCCGGGGCTGGGGACCTTGGCCGGGGCGGCCGGCGGGGAGGTGCCGGGGGAGCCCAGCTTCCGCGGAGCGAGGCGGGGACTGGGGGCGCCTTTGGGGTGGGCCTGGCCGGCTGAGCTGGGCACGTAGATCACCGTCCGCCCCCGGAGCACGGCGGGCACGCCCGAGGCGGCCTTGGGAGCGCCCCGCGGTTTCTCCGGCGTGCGGAGGCCGCCGCGTTCAGCCAAGGCCACATCCCGTTTCTCCGGCCGCACGGCCTGCCCCGCCCCTCCTGGCGCCCGCGGGCGGCGTCCCGGCCGCTCCGGGGCCGGCTGCAGCGTGGAGCCCACGGTCAGCCCGGAGGCGAAGGACAGCATCGAGTCGGACTCGGACGAGCCCTCGCGCGTGGCCGCCGCCGCCTGGTGCAGCCAGGTGACGATGGAGTTGGCGCCCTCCTGGATGGCCCGCCACTCCACGCTGTCCAGGTCCGAGGCGCGGTCCGAGCCCGCGGCCTCCTCGCCCTGCTCGCGGGCCGCGCCCGCCGGCGGCTCTCCTGGCCTGGCCGCGACGGGCTTCCGACGCCGGGAGCCGGACGCGGGCGGCCGGCGCTGGGTCAGTGCGGAGCCCACGCAGCGCCGCGGCAGCTTGTCCTCGGCGCGCGCCGCTCCGGGGCTGGGGTCCTCGCGGGCCGCGCGCTCGGGGGGCTCGGGGCGCTCGGGCTCGCTGAGGGAGCTGGCCGAGGAGCTCAGGGAGTAGCAGGGCGGCGTCTCGTCGGCGATCAGGCGGGGCTGCGCCCGCGCCGGCGGCCCGACCTTGGCCGTGGCCTCCTTCCTGCCCGCCTGGCGCTCGCGCTTCACGGCGCGCGGAATGGCCGACGCACGGCGGACTGGCGCCGCCGCCGCCAGCTCCTCGTCCGAGTCGTTGTCGTAGAAGCAGTACACGGCCTCCTCGGTGGGCGTGGTGAGGCACAGGGACTGCAGGGCCCCGTCTCCCCGTGCGCGGCCGGGGCAGGCGCCGTCCCCATCTCCGCGGGCGCTCGGGGGCCGGCCGAGGGGCAGCTCCAGGCCCACCCGGTTCTTGACCGGCCCTCGGGCCTGCTCCCCGCTGGGGCCAAGGCCACCCACCACCTTGTGCCGGTGCCCCGACGCCTGCCTGGAGGAGGTGGTGCGGCCGGCGGCCTTCTGCTTGTCAGCCCGCCGGCCCGGCGGGTCCCTGGAGGGCCCCTGCAACGTCTCGTCGCTGAGCGAGGCCGCACTGGAGAAGTTGACCGGCGTGCCCTCGGCCGAGTCGGTGCCGGATTCGTCACCCCGCGCCGGGGCGGGCACCAGCATGTACACGGGCACCTGCAGACCCCGGCGCCCCGGCACCAGCGCAGAGGCCACCTGGCGGAGGCGGGCGGGCACGGCGGTGCCCAGGCAGTCCCGCAGCAGCTCCAGCCCCTGCTCGGCCGCTGCACGCGTGGGCACCGGCCCCTCAGCACGGCCGCCCGCCTCCTCCCGCCGGCGGTGCCCGGCGAAGTGCAGGCCGCCGCCGCCACCTCCGCGCTCGGGGCAGGTGGGGGGCAGCAGCCGCAGCTCCACGTCCTTCTGCACGTAGTGCTCGTGCAGGGGCAGCGCGCTCAGGCTGGAGGCGCAGGAGAAGTTCTCGTCGGGCTTCTCCACGGTGAAGCGCACGCTGCCCGCGTCCAGCTCCGACGGCGGCCGGTACCGCTCGCGGCAGTCGGCGATGTCCAGGAAGCGCTTGACGTAGCTCTCCCACTGCAGGCTGAACTGGCTGCTCTCGCGCTCGCTGGGGCCCGGCGCGGGCGGCGTCTTGCCCCGGCTCGGCGGCATGGTCTGCCCCGGGCTGTCGGGCAGCTCGCTGGGGCTCACGGTGCCGCTGGCCAGGCCGCTGCACGGCTCGCTGGCGATGGAGCTGGCGATGGACGGGCTCTCGAAGCTGCCCAGCGAGCTGACCGAGCTGCAGCGGCTCAGCACCAGCGGCGTCTCCTGCACGTAGTTCTCCGACGAGCTCGACGGCGTGGCGTCCTCGGCCGCCAGGCCCCGCTGCGGGGCTGGGATGGCCACGGGCAGCGAGCTGGCCCCCCGGCCCCGCCACGCCCCGTCCAGCCCCGCCTCGGCAGGGCCCCCCGCCTCCAGCACCTCCAGGGATGAGTCGCTGTCGTCCAGGTCCCCGGCCTCGCTGGGCCCCGGGCGCCCGGCGGAGGACAAGGAGGAGAGGGAGCTGCAGCGGGACAGGCAGGGCGACGCGTCCTTGCCCGCAGCGGGCAGCGGGCCGGGCAGCTTCTCGGGCCCCTTGTCCCGGCCCACTGCGGGCAGCCAGGCCTGCTTGCGGGTGCCGGGGGCGGTGGCGGGCCCCGCGCCCACCCTGGCCACGCCGTCGAGCAGCGGAACGTGCTGGTAGCTGGGCGACAGCTTGATGGTGCGCACGCGCGCGTCGGCGGCCGCCGCGTCCTGGACGGGGGCCTGAGCCGGGGGCCCCAGGTCTAGGCGGCTGGGTCGCGCCCGGGCCCCCAGCGGGTCCTCGCGCTGCTCGGCCAGCGCGGCCAGCGGGCAGGGCCGCAGGTGCTCGCGCGGGCAGTAGCCGTCGCTGGTGCTGCCGCTGTTGAGGCTGTCGTTGGACAGGCTGGCGTGCGCCGCCTTGAGCCGCAGCAGCGGGTGCGCGCGGCCGCCCGCCTCCCGCCTGCCCCCCTCGGGCCCCCGGCACGGCGAGCAGGACTGGGCGCGCCCCTCCCGCGGCGCCTCCTGCCCGGGGTCCCCGGAGCTGAGGCTGAAGCTGTCGTCGGATGAGGTGTGCAGGGCGGACACGTCCTCCACCAGCCGGTCGATGCGCGCCACCGCCAGGGCCAGCTTGGCCTGAGCCTGGGCCGCCGCGGCCGCCTCGTCCTTCTCGGCCTCGGGGCCCCGGCGGGCCGGGGGGCCGCGGGCCAGCGCCTGGCCCTGCAGGAAGGGGCCGCCGAGCAGCAGCGAGAGCGCGGCGGCCCCGGGCGGCTCGGCGGCCGCGGCGGCCAGCGAGGGCGCGTCGTCGTCGTCGAAGCAGCCCGAGTCCGAGGCGTAGTCGCGGGCCAGCCCGTCCAGGTGGCGCAGCGGCGGCTTCTTGGCGGCCGCCTCGGGCTGCGCGCGCTCGCCCAGGTGGCCGAGCGCCTGGGCCAGGTGCCGGGCGTCGAGCTCGGCCTCCAGCGCGCGCTGCTTGCGCACGTACAGGCTGGGCACGCAGGCGCCCGGCGACACGGCGGCGGCGGCCGCGGGGCACTTGGCGGGCCGGTGCGCCAGCAGGTTGCGCAGCGCCGCGGCGCTGCCCGTGGCGATCATCTTGTGGCGCGAGTGCACCAGGTTGCGCAGCATGCCCACGGCGCCCAGCTCCCACAGCAGCTCCTGGTCGCGCGCGCTGCGGGCCGACAGGTTCCAGAGCGTGCCGCACGCGTTGCTGACGATGGTCAGGCTGTGCGACGTGAGGTGCTGCAGCAGCGTCTGCAGGCAGCTGTGGTCCCGCAGCACCTGCCTGCGGGCCGGGGCGCGCGTGAGCGGACCAGCGCGCCCCAGACTCGCACCCGGGGGGCGGGGCGGGGCGGGGGGATTCGGCGGTTCCTGCACGGTTTTCCTGTACCCCCTCTACTCCTCTGATAGAGTAAAGAACACGCGACTTGAATGACACTAAGGTGGAAGTAATAAAGCAAAACCAGAATACGAGTAAAGTAAAATAAAGGTTAAATTCAATAAAAAACTTAGAAGGTTAAACTTCAGTATAACTGTATTGCATGCATTTGTGATAGATTAAAAATGAAATCATAAAATATAAAAGTAAAATAAACTGCACAGGTTTGCGGGATCTCTCCTTTCTATGTGTGTGTGTGTGTGTTGTTTTTTTTTTTTACACCTTCAACTGTTCTAATAAAGGAAAATAAAATACAAACTTAAATTATATTAAATATGAAACTATATTAACATTAAGCCAAATTATAGATGGATTGAGAGGTGACTGCTACGGGGTGTGGAGTTTTTCTTTTTAGAATAATGAAATTGTTCTAGATCTCTTTTGTGGTGATGAATGCACAAAAATATTGGTCAACTAAAATCCACTGTACACTTTGGATAGCTTGTATGGTATGTGAATATATCTCAATAAAACTGCTTTAAGCAACATGATAAAGTCTAGAAACTACACCAGGTAAAAAACTAAAAAAATTTTTAGCATGTCTATATCCCACGCAACATTTGGGAAATACTTATAGTAACGACACAGTAAAATAATAGAATATAAAGTTACATTATATTAAATTAAAAGTAAATAAAAATAAAACTGACTCAAAAGGAAAATTAAAATTAAATTGACTTCTGGGAAGAAGGAGGACTACCAAGACAGAGGACTCTCTTCTTTGCCCAGAAAAACAGCCAGAGGACAGGCAGAAACGGCCTGGAAAAAAATGTTCTAGGATTTAGGACACCAGAAGAGAGAGGGACAAAGGAAAAGAATCGAGAAGGCAAAACTGTGAGTTAAAAGGAGCAGCTCCTACTGCTGGCACCTCGCCCCAGTAAAGATACTTGAAATCCTCAGGCCTTGGGACTGGCAACTACAAAGGGTGGCCCAGGGATCCCCCTCCCCAGGAAGGGGAGGGAGGGACCCAGCCTGAGGCTGACTCAGATCTGGTCTGCTGAGTCCCAGGAGCCCTTCCAGGCCCAGAGGGGCCACGCCATTGCTTGCCTGGGAGCCCGCCTGGGACTAAAGACCTGTGACCCTCTCGGTCTGCCTCTCTGCTGACGTGGACTGGGGGTTGAGGACACAGAGGGGAGTGGGAGCACTTCCTCCCTGGGAAAAGGGCGGGGCTGCCAGAGAAGAGAGAACAGTCTCAGAAAGTCTGAATTAGGAAGGCTCCTAGCCCCCAGGCAGGAAGCTCTACCACATTGATCCACAAACACACTCAGACCTGGCACTGAACTGAGAGCTGCCAAAGAGCGCCACCTGCTTGCAGACCAAGGAAGTACATGTGAGAAATAAAAATAAATGAGAGGCTTTTTCCAGCCTCTATAGCCTCCCTCCCAGAGGCCCTAAGAATTGGGTCTGCAACCAATTACTGGGTCCAGAGCCCTGTTTTGAGCAACCAGCAGAACAATCCTAACAATCCAGGTTGAGCCAAGAATCAAAAAGCAGTGGCCACACACAGTCTCCTGCCACTAAATCCCTACAAAAGAAAGAAATGGAGCATTTGAGTAAACTACATCCTAATCAGATGCCTAGACATCAGCAAGAAATTACAAGCCATACTAAGAAAATAGAGGATGTGGCCCAAGAAAAGTAATATATCAAAGCCCCAGAAGAGACACAGGATTTGAGAGAACTAATCAATAAGATGTGTACAGATTTCCAAAATCAAATTGAGTTGAAACATGATTAGGGAAATGCAAATCAAAACTACAACGAGATATCATTTCACACCTATCAGAATGGCCACTATTAAAAAGACAGAGAACTACAAGTGTTGGAGAGGGTGTGGAGGGATAGGAACACTTCTTCACTGTTGGTGGGAATGCAGGATGGTCCAGCCACTGTGGAGGACTGTCTGGCAGTTCCTAAAGAAGTTGAATATAGACTTGCCACGTGACCCTGCAATACCACTACTGGGTATATACCCAGAAGAACTGAGAGCAGTGACACGAACAGACATCTGCACACCGATGTTCACAGCCACATTATTCACCATTGCCAAAAGCTGGAAACAACCCAGGTGTCCATCAACAGACGAATGGATAAACAAACTGTGGTCTATTCCCACGATGGAATATTATGCAGCTGTAAGAAGAAATGAAGTCGTAAAGCATATGGCAACATGGATGAACCTGGAGGACATTATCTTGAGCGAAGCAAGCCAGACACAAAAGGACAAATACCGTATGAATGTGTTACTATGAACCAAATATATTGTGTAATATACTGTATGATTAAAAAAAAAAAAAGTTATATGTATCCAGTACATTTAATTGAGAAATGTCTCTATTTATTCATCTTTGTTTACTTTTTAATTTTTAATTGTTATATTTTCAATTATTTATGTACAAATAAAGTAAAAAAAAAATTGAGTTGGAAGACAGTATGGCTGAAGAGATAGATGACATCAAGAAGACACTGAGTGGGAATGGTTGTGGCTCAAGCAGTTGAGTGCCCACCTCCCACATGGGAGGTCCCGGGTTCAGTTTGCTGTGTCTGCTAAAGAAGACAAGCAAACAACGATCAAACATAGAGCAAAACCAAACAAAAATAAGCAGCAAGGCAACGAGCAAACAAGCAAAAACAAAACTAGCAGGAAGCAGATGTGGCTCAAGCAGTTGAGTGCCAGCCTCCCACATGGGAGGTCCTGGGTTTGGTTCCCAGTGCCTCCTAAAGAAAAAAACAGACAAGGAGCAGATGAGCAAAAAACCATGAACAGAAAATTAGCAAAACCCACGAGCAAACAGATGAGGCAGTCGTGGGGGGGCGAGTAGGAAAAAAAAGACACTGAGCAAGCAAGAATAGCCAGAAATAGCAGCTATGTACAGCAGGGGAAACACAGAGAGATTGAGAGGTGAAGAATTTTCTTGTTTGTCTGGTTTTTGTTTATTATTATGGAAATAATGAAAATGCTCTAATAATGATTGAAGTGGTGAATGTACAACTAACATTATACCAAATACCACTGATTGTAAACTTTGGATGAATTGTGCGCTTTATTAATATATATCAACAAAATTGATTTGTTAAAAAAAAAAAAGACACTGAGCACAAAGAAGAATTTGAGAACCTGAATAGAAAAGTAATAGCTCATGGGAATGAAAGACACAAAGGCATACAACAGTAGACTCAAAATGATAGAAGAAAGAATAAGTGATACAGAAGACAGAGCAGCTAAAATTGAAGAGAGAAAAGAAGAGAGAGAGAAAAGAATGGAAAAAATTGAGCAGGGGCTCAGAGAGTTGAATGACAACACAAAATGCAACAACATACGTGTCATGGGAGTTCCAGAAGGAGAAGAGAAGGGAAAAGGAGCAGAAAGAGTATTTGAGGAATAATAGCTGAAAATTTCCCAACTCTCACAAAAGAAATGAACTTACATGTCCAAGAAGCACACCGTACCCCAATGAGAATAAATCCAAATAGACCTACGCCAAGACACATATTATTCAGAATGTCAAATGTCAAAGATAAAGAGAAAATTCTCAGAGCAGCAAGAGAGAAGCAAACGATCACGTACAAAGGACGTCCAGTAAGACTTTGTGCAGATTTCTCTTCAGAAACCATGGAGGCGAGAAGACAGTGGTATGATACAATTAGGAAACTGAAAGAGAAAAACTGCCAGCTGAGAATTCTTTATCCAGCAAAACTGTCCTTCAAATATGAAGGTGAGTATAAGGTATTCACAAACAAACAGAAACTAAGAGAGTTTGTAAAAAAGAATCCACCTTTGCAGGAAATATTAAAGGAAGCCTTAGAACCTGAAAGAAAAAGAAAAGAGAGAGAGGCTTGGAGGAGAGTATAGAAGAAAGAAAAGCAGAAAGGATAACCAAAAGAGTAAAAAGAGAGACAAAAATAAGATGACATATGAAAACCAAAGAATAAAATGAAGGAAATAAATAGTGCATTTTCAGTAAGATCATTGAATGTGAATGGATTAAATTCCCCAATCAAAAGATACAGGCTGACAGAATGGATAAAAAAACATGAGCCATCCATATGCTGCTTACAAGAAACTCACCTTAGACACAAGGATACAAACAGGCTGAAAGTAAAAGGTTGGAAAAAGACACTCCACGCGAATAGTAAACAGAAAAGAGCAGGGGTAGCTGTACTAATATCAGACAAAACAGACTTCAAATGCAAAAAAGTGATAAGAGATGCGGAAGGCCATTATATATTAATAAAAGGGACGATCTTCCAGGAAGATATAACAGTCATAAATATATACGCACCTAACCAGGGTGCCCCAAAATATATGAGACAAACTCTGGCAAAACTGAAGGGAGAAACAGACATTTCTACAATAATCGTCGGGGACTTCAACACCCCTCTCACATCATCAGATAGAACAACTAGACAGAAGATCAACAAGGAAACAGAGAACTTGAACAATATGATAAACAAGTTAGACCTAACAGACATATACAGAACACTGCATCCAAACTCAGCGGGTTATACGTTCTTCTCAAGTGCCCATGGATCTTTCTCCAGGATAGACCACATGTTAGGTCACAATACAGCTCTCAATAAATATAAAAAGACTGAAATTATACAAAGCACCTTCTCAGATCATAATGGAATGAAACTAGAAATCAATAACAGACAGGAAAAAAGTAAATTTGCAAATGTGTGGACACTGAACAACACATTCCTAAATACTTGGTGGGTCAAAGAAGAAATTGCAAGTGAAATCAGTAAATATATTGAGACAAATGAAAATGAGAACACAGCGTATCAAAACTTATGGAATACAGCGAAGGCAGTCTTGAGAGGGAAATTTATAGCCCTAAAGGCCTATATTAAAAAACAATGAAGGGAAGCGGCTGTGGCTCAATCAGTGGGGCTCCCGTTTACCATATGGGAGGCCCCGGGTTTGGTTCCCGGGGCCTCCTGGTGAGGGCAGGCCCGCCCGCACGGCGTGGTTAGCTGACCCAGCGAGCACAAGCAGCAAGGGGGGGATAAATGAATAAATAAATAAAATCTTAAAAAAAAAAAAAAAAAAAAAAAAGAAGGAAAGAAATAATAAAAGACTAGAGCAGAAATAAATGAAATTGCGTTAAAAAAAAAATAGAGAAAATCAACAAAACCAAAAGCTGGTTCTTTGAGAAGATCAATAAAATTGACAAACCCCTCGCTAGACTAACAAAGAAAAAAAGAGAGAAGATGCAAATAAATACAATCAGGAAGGAAAGGGGGAAATTACAAATGACCTCACAGAAATAAAAAGAATCATAAGAGGATATTATGAGAAACTATATGCCAACAAACTAGACAACCTGGATGAAATGGACAAATTTCTAGAAACTCATAACCACCCTACACTGACACAACAAGAAATACAAGAACTTAACAAACCAATCACAATTAAGGAGATTGAATCCGTCATCAAATATCTCCCAGCAAAGAAAAGTCCAGGACCAGATGGCTTCACAGGTGAGTTCTACCAAGCATTTCTAAAAGAATTAACACCAATCCTGTTTAAACTCTTCCAGAAAATTAAAGAGGAGGGAAAATTACCCAACACATTTTATGAAGCCAACATCACCCTAATACCAAAGCCAGATAAAGATTCCACAAGAAAAGTAAATTACAGACCAATCTCTCTCATGAACATAGATGCAAAAATTCTCAACAAAATACTTGCAAATCGAATCCAACAGCATATCAAAAGACTTATACATCACGACCAAGTGGGGTTTATTCCTGGTATGCAAGGCTGGTTCAACATAAGAAAATCAATCAATGTAATACACCACATTAACAAATTAAAGGAAAAAAACCACATGATCATCTCAATAGATGCAGAAAAGGCATTCGACAAAATCCAACATCCTTTTTTGATAAAAATACTTCAAAAGATAGAAATAAAAGGAAAATTCCTCAATATGATAAAAGGAATATATGAAAAACCCACAGCCAACATCATACTCAATGGGGAAAGGTTGAAAGCTTTCCCCCTAAGATCAGGAACAAGACAAGGATGCCCACTGTCACCATTGTTATTCAACATTGTACTAGAAGTTCTAGCTAGGGCAATTAGGCAAGACAAAAAAATTAAAGGCGTCCAAATAGGAAAAGAGGAAGTAAAACTCTCACTGTTTGTGGATGACATGATCCTGTACTTAGAAAATCCTTAAGTATCCACGACAAAGCTACTTGAACTAATAAATGAGTTCAGCAAAGTGGCAGGATACAAGATCAACACGCAAAAATCAGTAATGTTTTTTTTTTTTTTTTTTTAAAGATTTTATTTATTTATTCATTTATCCCCCCCTTGCTGCTTGTGCTCGCTGGGTCAGCCAACCACGCCGCGTGGGCGGGCCTGCCCTCACCAGAAGGCCCCGGGAACCAAACCCGGGGCCTCCCATATGGTAAACGGGAGCCCCACTGATTGAGCCACAGCCGCCTCCCAGTAATGTTTTTGTACACTAGTACTGAACAATCTGAGGAGGAAATCAGGAGGAAAATTCCATTTTCAATAGCAACAAAAAGACTCAAATACCTAGGAATTAATTTAACCAAAGAAGTACAGGACCTATATGCAGAAAACTACAAAACAATGCTAAAAAAAAATAAAAAAAGACCTAAACAAATGGAAAGACATTCCGTGTTCATGGATTGGAAGAATAAATATCGTGAAGATGTCAATCTTGCCCAAACTGATTTATAGATTCAATGCAATACCAATCAAAATCCCAACAGCTTACTTTACAGAATTAGAGAAGGCAATTACCAAATTCATCTGGAAGGGTAAGTGCACACGAATAGCTAAAAGCATTCTAAAAAAGAAGAGCAATGTGGGAGGAATTTCACTGCCTGACCTTGAAACATATTACAAGGCTACAGTGGTCAAAACAGCATGGTACTGGCATAAAGATAGACACATCGATCAGTGGAATAGAATTGAGAATCCAGAAATAAACCCTCACCTATACAGTCAACTGGTTTTTGACAAACCTACCAAGGCCACGCTGATGGGAAAAAACCGTCTCTTCAACAAATGGTGTTGGGAGAACTGGATATCTATAACCAAAAGAATGAAAGAGGACCCCTATCTCACCCCCTATACAAGAATCAACTCAAAATGGATCAAAGATCTAAATATAAAAGCCAGGACCATAAAACTACTAGAAGAAAATGTAGGGAAACATCTTCAAGACCTTGTAGTAGGTGGTGGTTTCTTGGACCTCACACCCAAAGCACGTGCAACAAAAGAAAAAATAGATAAATGGGACCTCCTCAAAATTAAACACTTTTGCACCTCACAGGACTTTGTCAAAAGGGTGAAAAGGCAGCCGACTCAATGGGAAAAAATATTTGGAAATCACATATCTGATAAGGGTTTAATATCCAGGATATATAAAGAGATGTTACAACTCAACAATAAAAAGACAAATGACCCAATTAAAAAATGGGCCAAAGACTTGAATAGACATTTCTCCGAAGAAGAAATACAAATGGCAAAAAAACACATGAAGAAATGCTCAACATCACTCATGATGAGGGAAATGCAAATCAAAACTACAATGAGATATCATTTCACACCTATCAGAATGGCCACTATGAAAAAGACAGAGAACTACAAGTGTTGGAGCGGATGTGGAGAGACAGGAACACTTCTTCACTGTTGGTGGGAATGCAGGATGGTCCAGCCACTGTGGAGGACTGTTTGGCAGTTCCTAAAGAAGTTGAATATAGACTTGCCACGTGACCCTGCGATACCACTACTGGGTATATACCCAGAAGAACTGAGAGCAGTGACACGAACAAACATCTGCATACCGATGTTCACAGCCACATTAGTCACCATTGCCAAAAGCTGGAGACAACCCAGGTGTCCATCAACCAATGAATGGAAAAACAAACTATGGTGTATTCACACGATGGAATATTATGCAGCTGTAAGAAGAAATGAAGTCGTAAAGCATATGGCAACATGGATGAACCTGGAGGACATTATCTTGAGCGAAGCAAGCCAGACACAAAAGGACAAATACTGTATGATTGTGTTACTATGAACCAAATATATTGTGTAACATTGTTTGATTAAAAAACAAT
>JAKSZT010054021.1:150036-160408 GCA_026826555.1 Tolypeutes matacus | reverse complement strand
ATGAGAAACTCTATGCCAACAAACTAGACAACCTGGATGAAATGGACAAATTTCTAGAAACTCATAACCAACCTACACTGACACAACTAGAAATACAAGAACTTAACAAACTAATCACAATTAAGGAGATTGAATCCATCATCAAATATCTCCCAGCAAAGAAAAGCCCAGGACCAGATGGCTTCACAGGTGAGTTCTACCAAGCATTCCTAAAAGAATTAACACCAATCCTGTTTAAACTCTTCCAAAAAATTGAAGAGGAGGGAAAATTACCCAACACATTTTATGAAGCCAACATCACCCTAATCCCAAAGCCAGATAAAGATTCCACAAGAAAAGAAAATTACAGACCAATCTCTCTAATGAACATAGATGCAAAAATTCTCAACAAAATACTTGCAAATCGAATCCAACAGCATATCAGAAGACTTATACATCACGACCAAGTGGGATTTATTCCTGGTATGCAAGGCTGGTTCAACATAAAAAAATCAATCAATGTAATACACCACATTAGCAAATTGAAGGAAAAAAACCAAATGATCATCTCAATAGATGCAGAAAAGGCATTCGACAAAATCCAACATCGTTTTTTGATAAAATACTTCAAAAGATAGGAATAAAAGGAAAATTCCTCTATATGATAAAAGGCATATATGAAAAACCCACAGCCAACATCATACTCAATGGGGAAAGGTTGAAAGCTTTCCCCCTAAGATCAGGAACAAGACAAGGATGCCCACTGTCACCATTGTTATTCAACATTGTACTAGAAGTTCTAGCTAGGGCAATTAGACAAGACAAAAAAATTAAAGGCGTCCAAATAGGAAGAGGAAGTAAAACTCTCACTGTTTGCGGATGACATGATCCTGTACTTAGAAAATCCTGGAGTATCCATGACAAAGCTACTTGAACTAATAAATGAGTTCAGCAAAGTGGCAGGATACAAGATCAACACGCAAAAATCAGTAATGTTTTTGTACACTAGTACTGAACAACCTGAGGAGGAAATCAGGAGGAAAATTCCATTTTCAATAGCAACAAAAAGACTCATACCTAGGAGTTAATTTAACCAAAGAAGTACAGGACCTATATGCAGAAAACTACAAAACAATGCTAAAAAAAAATAAAAAAAGACCTAAACATGGGAAGCGGCTGTGGCTCAATCAGTAGGGCTCCCGTTTACCATATGGGAGGCCCCGGGTTCGGTTCCCGGGGCCTCCTGGTGAAGGCAAGCCCGCCCAAACGGCGTGGTTAGCTGACCCAGCGAGCACAAGCAGCAAGGGGGAGATATATGAATAAATAAATAAAATCTTAAAAAAAAACGAACCCGGGGCCAAAGACCTAAAAAAATGGAAAGACATTCCGTGTTCATGGATTGGAAGAATAAATATCGTGAAGATGTCAATCTTGCCCAAATTGATTTATAGATTCAATGCAATACCAATCAAAATCCCAACAGCTTACTTTACAGAATTAGAGAAGGCAATTACCAAATTCATCTGGAAGGGTAAGTGCACCCGAATAGCTGAATAGTATTCTAAAAAAGAAGAGCAATGTAGGAGGAATTTCACTGCCTGACCTTGAAACATATTACAAAGCTACAGTGGTCAAAACAGCTTGGTACTGGCATAAAGAGAGACATATCGACCAGTGGAACAGAATTGAGAATCTAGAAATAAATTCTCACCTCTATGTTCAACTGTGTTTTTTTTTAAAGATTTTATTTACTTATTTATTTATCCCCCCCTTGCTACTTGTGCTCGCTGTGTCCATTTGCTGTGCATTTTTCTGTGTCTACTTGTCTCCCTTTGTTGCGTCATCTTGCTGCGTCAGCTCACCATGCCGTATGGCGGGCCTGCCTTCACCAGGAGGCCCCGGGAACCGAACCCAGGGCCTCCCATATAGTAAACGGGAGCCCTATTGATTGAGCCACAGCCGCTTCCCTCAACTGGTTTTTGACAAACCTACCAAGTCCCTGTTAACAGGAAAAATCAGTCTCTCAACAAATGGTGTTGGGAGAACTGGATATCTATAACCAAAAGAATGAAAGAGGACCCCTATCTCACCCCCTATACAAGAATCAACTCAAAATGGATCAAAGATCTAAATATAAAAGCCAGGACCATAAAACTACTAGAAGAAAATGTAGGAAAACATCTTCAAGACCTTGTAGTAGGTGGTGGTTTCTTGGACCTCACACCCAAAGCACGTGCAACAAAAGAAAAAGTAGATAAATGGGACCTCCTCAAAATTAAACACTTTTGCACCTCACAGGACTTTGTCAGAAGGGTGAAAAGGCAGCCGACTCAATGGGAAAAAATATTTGGAAATCACATATCTGATAAGGGTTTAATATCCAGGATCTATAAAGAGATGTTACAACTCAACAATAAAAAGACAAATGACCCAATTAAAAAATGGGCCAAAGACTTGAATAGACATTTCTCCGAAGAAGAAATACAAATGGCAAAAAAACACATGAAGAAATGCTCAACATCACTCATGATTAGGGAAATGCAAATCAAAACCACAATGAGATATCATTTCACACCTATCAGAATGGCCACTATTAAAAAGACAGAGAACTACAGGTGTTGGAGAGGATGTGGAGAGACAGGAACACTTCTTCACTGTTGGTGGGAATGCAGGATGGTACAGCCACTGTGGAGGACTGTTTGGCAGTTCCTAAAGAAGTTGAATATGGACTTGCCACGTGACCCTGCAATACCACTACTGGGTATATACCCAGAAGAACTGAGAGCAGTGACACGAACAGACATCTGCACTCCGATGTTCATAGCCACATTATTCACCATTGCCAAAAGCTGGAGACAACCCAGGTGTCCATCAACAGACGAATGGATAAACAAACTGTGGTCTATTCACACGATGGAATATTATGCAGCTGTGAGAAGAAATGAAGTCATAAAGCATATGGCAACAAGGATGACCCTGGAGGACGTTATGTTGAGTGAAGCAAGCCAGACACGAAAGGACAAATACTGTATGAATGTGTCACTATGAACTGAATATGTTGTGGAATCTCAGGGAGTTAAGAACTTGAAATTGGATCACCGGAAAACAGAGTGAGGTTAGAGAATGGAAAGCCGAGGGTAACTTGTGCAGAGTTGGTAAAAGGCTGTGAGCTCATCTTCGGAAATGGATAGAAAAGGTGAGCGCAGCAGGTCGCGCCTGTGACTAGCAGAGCTGTCCTGTGGGTGTGACCCTGGTTTAAAGGGAACGTCCAAGGTCACGTATGTTACTAAAGGGAAACCTACAAGATTTAACCCGGGACTGTCTGGCACAGGAAAGCCACGTGTGAGATAGCAGGACGGGTAAAGGTGCAGGCACAGGACCGGTTTTCTTTGACGCTGAAAAAATGGGTGTTAATCCTACAGGATGTTACTATCAGACGAATAAAAGCCGTTACGCCGAGTGAAAGGAACCAGACCCAAAGTACTACGTATTTTATGACTCCGTTTATATAAACTGTAGACACGAATACATTTCTAAAGATGAAATTGGATCGGTGGCTAAGTAGGGCCGGGGAAATGGCAGCTGTGTGCCGCGGGGGGCGCAGAGATCGTTTGTCGGTTTTTTGTTTGTTGTTATTATTGTTATATAGATTATTGAAATAATGGAAATACTCTAATGTCGATGAAGTGATGCACGTACGACTCTGATCGCACCAGATGCCTGTGCTTGCTCGCTGTGGATGAACTGCACGCTTTACTAACGTGCACCAGTAAAATTGATTCGCTATTAAAAAACCGAATTTTCTTCTTCGTCTGGTTTCTTATTTCTGAAAATATGAAAATGTTCTACTGATGACTGAAGTGATGCCTGCACAATTATGCGCTTATGCCCAGTACCGCTGATTGTACATTTTGCTTTTTTCCCTTTTCTTTCTAGTTTTCTTGTTTTGTTTTGATTGTACACTTTGGATGAATTGTACACTTTATTCATGTGTATCTGTAAATTGTGTTTGTTAAAAAAATAAAATAGGGAAGCGGCTGTGGCTCAATCAGTGGGGCTCCTGTTTACCATATGGGAGGCCCCGGGTTCGGTCCCCGGGGCCTCCTGGTGAAGGCAAGCCCGCCCGCACGGCGTGGTTGGCTGACCCAGCGAGCACAAGCAGCAAGGGGGGGATAAATGAATAAATAAATAAAATCTTTAAAAAAATAAATAAATAAAAATAAAATAAAATAAAATAAATAAATAAATAAAATAAAAAAATAATAAAATAAAAAAAATAGAATAGAATAAAATAAATAAAATAAAATAAATAAAATAAAATAAAATAAAATAAAATAAAATAAAATAATAAAATAAAATAAAATAATGCTTTTGGGGCAGGGAAGGGAAAAGCAGTTGTAATACAGGAGCTTTTCCAGGACTTGGGAATTCTCCTGAGTAACATTACAATGACAGATATAGGGCATTTTATATCAGCATATACCATGCAGAACTGAGTGGGAGAGAGTGGGGTCTACAGGGTGAACTACGGCCCATGCGTAGTGGCAAAGCCCCAGGATGTGTAGATCCATTCCAGGTGATGACCCGCATCAATGAAAGACGTTTATGCGGGATTTTATGGGAGCTGTGCGAGGTGGGGAGCATGGGAATCCCTGTAATGGTTGTGGAACATTTCTGTAATCTAAGCATCTTATAAAACATTAAAAAATAAATAAATAAAATAAAACTTGTTTGAAAAAAAACAAACAAACTTGCTTGCTACCCGGAAAGGAAAAGTAAAGTGAAACCTCACACTGAATACAAATTAAAGCAAAAGGCAGCGCTTACGTCGACGTAACGTATCGACGTGACGTCCGCTACGGCGCTTCCAGCCTAGGGGCAGCCTCCCCCACATTCGGGGTACACTTATGCTCCGTTCCCGGGAGGGCGCGGGGAGGCTGCCGGGCACGGTCCCCAGGGCCCCCCCCGCGCCGCCTGCCCACCTGTAGTCCTCGCGGGTGGCGACGAGGCTGGACACGTTGCGCAGGATGCCGCCGCCGCTCTCGATGACGGCCAGCGAGCTGCCCTGGCACCTGTAGCTCAGGGTGCTCACCAGGAAGCCGAGCGCACCGTCCACCTGGCACAGCGCCGCCTTGTTCTCCGTGCTGTGCGCCGACAGGTTCCACAGCGCGCTGAGCACGCCCTTCAGCGTGGGCTCCTGGGCACAGGCCGGGCAGGGGGTCGGCGGGGCGCCGGGCGCCGGGCACCCCTCCCCGAGGCACGGCCGGAGGGCCGGGGGACCTCGCCACCCGCCGCGCGGCCCGCGCCCGGCGCCCACCTTGTTCGCCCGCAGGACGCAGCGCACGAGGGCAGTCACGCTGCCCACCTCCCTCAGCGCCTTCTTGCTGTTGAGGTCCGCCCGCCAGGACAGGTTTCTCAGGATGCTCGACACCACCTGGAGGGGCGCAGGGCGCCGGGCCAGCTCCCGAGCGGCCCCTCGCCCCGCTCCCCTGCAAGCGCCCGGGCTGCAGGGAGACGGGAGGGGCCCCCACCCGCCCCCGGGGAGGGAGACGCCAAGGGCGGCCCCCGCCCCAGCCCGGTACCTGGTGGAGCTCCTCGCTCTCCGAGGCCAGCTGAGCCACGATGGCCTCCATGCAGCCGCGGCGGGCGCACAGCGCGGCCTGGGGGGCGCGGGGGAGTCAGCGCCACGGCGGGGGGGCGCCCAGGAGCCGGCCCCCTTTCACCGGGAGTGCGCGCCCCTGCCCGAGCCCCTCGGCCTCGGTGGAGAGACAGCACCCCCGACGCGCAGACGGGGAAACCGAGGCCGCGAGAGGGGCCGGGACCCTCCAGGGGGGCTGGCCCTCTCGGGGCCTCGGTTTCCCCGTCTGCGCGTCGGGGGTGCCCTGCCTGGCTCTGAGGGCCGTTCCAGGGCTGGCAGGAGGTCCCGGGGCCGCGCGCACCTTGTTGGCGACGTCGCCGAAGGTGAGGTTGGTGAGGATCATGCCGGCGTAGCGGCGCAGAGCCAGGTTGAGCGGGTCCCGGGTCATCTTGTGCATCTCGAAGTCCACCTGCAGGAGCTCGGCCACAGCCTGCAGCCCGCCTGCGGGGGGCCGGGAGGGGGCACGGTGAGCCTGGGGGTGCGGGGAGCCCGGGCGCTCCCACCTTCCTCCCCTCAGCCTTGGGCTGGGGCGCTCGCCCTGCCCGGAAGGCCCTCCTCCCTCCACGCCCCCAGGACACCTCCTCCAGGCAGCCCTGTCACGGCTACCCCAGCCCTCATGGTAGAAAGACCTGTGCCCAGGGCCTCCTATCAGCCCCACACTCCAGGCACACTCCCTCAGGCCGCAGGGCCTTTGCACTGCTGGCTCTTGGCTTGGCCGCTCCTCCCTGCTGGTTAAGCCTCCCAGCTCCCCCGCTGGCTCCTCAGGGAAGAAGCCCCAGGCCAGGTGAGTCCTCCCCTCCACGCCCCAGGTCCCCACCCAGGAGCTCCCGGCCGGTGGCTGTCACATGCACAGCTCTTTACTCATTAGGAAAACTGGGGTTCACTTGACAAAACCCAAGCACCGTGAGCAAAGAAACACGGGGGGAAGGGGCCAAAACGAGTAGAAGGGAAAGAAGTCGCAGCACAAAGGAGAAACCTCCTCTCCCTGTTCCCTTAGCAGAGACGACAGAGGCAGGGCTGGATGCTCTCAGCAAACTTTTTGGAGGGACATTCAGGGCCGTCTGACAATTTGAGGGTGCACAGCCTCTGAGCCCCGCCCCCCCACCCCCCAGCTCGGGATTTATCCTTTGCTGGACGTAGGTAAGACGACGACGCAGATGAGGGAGAGAAAGCCAACTAAATAGAACACATGACGCGGGAAACAAACCACTCGAGTGCCCAGCGATAGGGGATTGCTTAAATAAGCGCAGCGCGGTACTGTGCGGCTGTTGAAGCTCGGGATGGGCCGACGGGGGAAAGTCAGGTTCACCTCCGTGGAGTGCAGCTGCTCACGCGTGGAGGACGCCGTGCAAGCAGCGCCCCTGCCAGGCAGTGAGGTCGCGGGCAGCAAAGGACTTCCGCTTTCATCGTACCCCCCCACCAGCTTGCTCTCCCCTCAACGGGTTCTGCACCCGCGAGAGAGGCCTTAAAAGATCTTCTGTCAATAGAAAAGGAACCGAAAACGGCAAGGGAGACACGACAGGCCCCAAAATCTCATCGACGCGTCCAGGCGTACTCTCAGCTTTGGTGAAGGGAAATTCTCCTTTCTCGCCAGCCGCTCGTCACAACCGGCGAGTTTCCGAGGCTCTCGTGTGGGCCTCGCTGGGCAGAAGATGCTGGAATGCCTCTCTCGTGGGCCCAAGGACCGCCAGGGGCTGCTGGCGGCCAGCAGAAGCCGGAGGAGACCGGACGGCCCCTCCCCTACTCTCGGGGGGCCCACACCTGGATTCCAGACCTCTGGCCTCCAGGGCTGCGAGTCAAGAAACGGGCACCATTTTAAACCACCCAGTTTGTTATGGCAGCTCTGGGAACCTGAGACACTGGGTATGAAGAAAGACGTGGGAAGTGGATGTGGCTCAAGCAGTTGGGTACCTGCCTACCACGTGGAAGGTCCCGGGTTTGGTTCCCGGTGCTTCCTAAAGAAGACGAGCAAGACAGCGAGCCGACGTGACAGGCTGGCGCGGCAAGCTGAAGCAACGAGATGATACAATGAGGTGACGCAAGGTGGAGATGCAACGAGGAGACAATGAGAGACGCAACAAGCAGGGGGCGAAGGTGGCTCAGGTGAATGGGTGCCTCCCTCCTACATGGGAAGTCTGGGGTTCAGTTCCCAGTGCCTCCTAAAAAAAAAAAGACGAGCACACAAGCAGCAGACACAGAAAGCAGACGGCGAGTGCAAAACAATAAGGGGAGAAGAGAAATAAATAAATTTAAAAAATCTTTGGGGAAAAAAAAAAGACGTGACGCTCACACACAAGCATGCACGCTCTCCGCACCCACTACCCAGCAGCCCTGCTTCCGGGGGTCAGGCCCACTCTTGCCCCTTTGCCCTTGGCGTCCCATCCACTTCCTGTTCTCTGAGCCTGGAGATGACGGTGGAGAGCCTGCCTCGGGCTGAGGGCATCTCGTGGGGACACGTGCTGTGTCAGCCGAGGACAAACACACACCACCTGGCCTCCGTGGCAGCCAAGGGGCCAAGGATTGTGCGGGGCTCAAGGAAGGCCCCCTGAAGGAGGCGGCGGGGAAGGTCGCTCACCCAGCTCGTTGAGGGCCCTGCGGTACTCCTCGTCAAAGGACAGCTTCATCACCGCACACGTGGCCTGGCAGATCTGGGGCTCGATGGGGACCGGGGCTGCGGGCAAGAGGACGGGGTCACGGCCAGCCCCGGGAATCGTCCCCCTGCAGCTCCCCTCCTCTCCCCGTCCCCCTCCGTGCCCCACAGGCCTGGACGGAGGGTCCCAAGAGCTTTGCCACCTGCTACGCGTTGGGGTGCACTTTTGTCACATACGAACAAAAGCGCAAATGGGAGCTCCCCAGTTTGCACCCGAGTCCGAGTCGGGGGCTGCCCGCACAGAAGCCCCGCAGGCACAGCACTGCCCTGGCCATTTCTCCAGGGCCCGGGCCCCCGCGCTCACCCGCGCCGCCGCCCTCGGGCCCGCCGGCGCGCGCCTGCAGCCAGTCCCAGCAGGTCTCGCAGTAGGCGCGGATCTGCTCCAGCACGTGCAGGACCCGCATCTCCTTGCGCGCCAGGCCCTGGTCCGGCTGCGAGAAGACGATGTTGTGCAGCGCCGCGTTGGCGCGCATGCGCGCGTCCTTGGCGCCGGGGGCCCCCGGGGTCCCCGCGCGACCCCCGGCCTCGGCGCCGTGCAGGATCTGCAGCAGCAGCGGCAGGCAGCCCGAGCGGCGCATGGCCACGCAGCTCTCGGGCGAGCTGGACATGGCGAGCAGCGTGCGCGCCGTGTCCTCCTGGTCCCGCGTCGCCAGCATGGAAAGGAGCCAGAAGACCACCTCCACCTGCGCGGGGGGGCGCGGGGCGCGTCAGGGGCGGCGGGGCCCCGGGGCCGCGGCGAGGGACAGCCCGATGCCCAGCCTCGCTGGCTGCGCCCCGGGAGGGGCCCCACGTGTCGGGGGGGACAGGGAGGGGGTCGGCCCTGTACGGCCTCCCCGCGACCCCGCGGCGGGGCTGGATGCCGGAGCCCTCCCCACGCACCCGCCTGCACCGCTCACCTTGCTGTTGCCGGGCTGGGGGCCGCCGTCGTCAGGGTGCGTGGGGACCTCCGCCTCGGCCCCCTCGTCCACCGGCACCGGCTTCCCCGCCAGCAGGGCCTGCGGGGAGAGCGCCGGGCCTGGGCCTCGCCCCGAGAGCAGCCACGAGGCGCCCGCCACGGAGCCACCGCCCCCGGGGCCCGGCACCCCGCCCCGTACCTGCGGCTCGCTCAGCGGCACGCGGTCCTGCGCCTCCAGCAGCTCCTTGTCGATCTGCTCCAGGCGCGAGGCGCGAATCTGTGCGGGACGCGTGGCTCAGGCGCGGGCCCCGCCCCGCGAGGCCCCGCCCATCGCAGCCAGGCTCCGCCCGCCAGTCAGGCCCGCCCCGCGAGGCCCCGCCCTCCCGTCAGGCCCGCTAGGACCCCGCCCGGGACAGGGCCCGCCCCAGTCCCCGCCCACCCTAGCCAGGCCCCGCCCCACCCGCTCCAGGTTCTGTCCCACAACCTCCCTCTGCCCCACCCGCAAACCGCCCGGCATTATGGCTCCGCCCCCTGATAGATCCACTGTTCCATAACCCCGCCCCCAGAGTCGGCCCCGCCCATCCGCTCTGACCCCGCCCCACTATAGCCCCGCCCACAGTTTCTCTTGGCCCCACCCACAAACCGCCGGGCATTATGGCTCCGCCCCCTGACAGATCCACTGTTCCATAACCCGCCCCCGAGCCGGCCCCGCCCACACCGGCCTGGCCCCGCCCACGGCCCGCAAGGACCCCGCCCTCTTGCACCAGGTTCCGCCCGCGGCCTCCCTTGGCCCCACCCACAAGCCGCTCGGCATTCTGGCTCCGCCCCCTGACGGGCCCCCTGCGTCCCATAACCCCGCCTCCCCGCGCCGGCCCCGCCCGCTGGCGCGAGGCCCCGCCCCCGGGCCGCCCGCGGCACCTGCGCGCGCTGCACCATCTCGTCGGCGGTGCCGAAGCGCTCCTCCATGAGCGAGCGGATGTGCTGCGCCTCGAACTCCAGCTGCTGCCGGATCAGGTCCATCTGCATCGAGAACTGCTGGGAGGCGCGGGCGGCCGCCGTGAGGCGCGCCCAGGGGGCCTCGCCCGCCCGGGACCCCTGCGCCCGCCCCGGGCCCCCCGCCCCCGGCCCCAACCCCGGTCCCCCGCCCCCCGGACACCCCGGCACCCCGGGCACCCCGGCCCCCCGCCCCCCGGACACCCCGGCTCCCCGC
>JAKSZT010054021.1:116490-149636 GCA_026826555.1 Tolypeutes matacus | reverse complement strand
CCCGGCACCCCGCCCCGGGCCCCCCGCTGCTCACCGTCTCCACGTGCGGCAGCTCGTCCAGGCGCTTGGCTAGGCCCTGCAGCTGGGAGTAGTACCACAGCTTCTCCTTCTCCTCCTTCTCGATCTCATTCAGCAGGAAGCACCTGGGGGCGGGAGGCGGGGGTCGCACCGTGCAGAGGTCCACTGGGACTTGCCGCTCGTCTACTGAGCGCAGGCACAGGCAGCACGGCAGTCCCCGTGGGGCTCCCAGCACTGGGGGAGGAGGGGGCTGCGATGACTGGGGTGGGGCACGAAGTGAATTAACGGGAGAGCAGACAAGTGTCATTCTCGGCGAGGCCGACCCCTCAATGCCGCGTGACTCCTTGTCCTTGGAGGAAGTCTCCAGTGAGGGCTGCCTGCTCTGGCACCTGCACACCTGCCTCCAGCCAACATGCATGGGCTTCAGGCTCAGAGCGCTCAAGGCGCAGCAGCGCCCCCCCCCCCACTACAGAGTGGACCCTGAGGTTGGCAGGGTTAGGGGACTTGCTTGAGGTCACACAGCAGAGCCCAGACTTAAGTCCCCTTGTCCAAGCCCACAACCTCAGCCAAGCCGAGCCGGGCAGCCAGGACCCTGCCTTCCGCTGCTGGCCCAGAGCCCAGATGTCTCAGTTCTCATTCCTCTCTCCAGGTCTGACCCCAAGCCCGGGCGCTGGACACAGCCACCTCCCTAACGCTGCCTGCGTGTCAGGGGTTCCTGGGGACGTCTCCCCGGAGCCTCGCCCTCTGCACAGTCACTCGCCGGCTCACCGCTCCCGGTCCAGCTCCTCCAGCAACTGGATGGTGGCCCGGCTCAGTTCGCCTCCGCAGTCCTTGGAGGGCCCAGGGCAGTGGACAGGGCTGCCCTCGGGGCTCCGGGTGGTGGGCTCGGGGCCCAGGGCTGGGGGCTGGAACTTGAGGTTGTACAGGCTGGTGATGTCCATTTGCAGGGCTGGATGGGCGAGAAGGGCGAGGACGAAGGTCAGCACCCCTCCCCGCCCCCATCCTCCCAGCTCTCCATGGGGCGGGCAGAGCTCGGCCCTCACCTTTCAGCTGCTCCAGCACCTCCGTCTGCCCTGACGACACCAGCACCCGGGCCTCTTGCTCCAGCTTACCCTGCAGATGCTTCAGCACCTCCTGGGTGGGGGGGTGAGGGGTGGGAGAGGGCGTCGGAGCCTCCAGGGGCCGCCCTCTGGCCCAGCCCCTCCATCCGGCCCCCGGTGTTTGTCCATCCCCCAGTCTGGAGCCTGACATTTGTCCCTGGCCCCTGGCCCATCCCCTCCACCCAGACCCCCCACCTTCATGCCCGACGTCTCCGTCTCCAGCTTGCACAGGTGGCTCGAGTTGTCCCTCAGCTCCTGCCGCAGGTGACTGTTCTCGGCCTTCAAGGCCTCCACCTGCTGCGCCAGCTGCTCGTAAGATGCCACGGAGCTCGTCATCTTCAGCTCCTGCAGCGCCTGCGGCCACGGGACCACGGGCTCAGTTGGGGTCTGGGGAGAGGGCGACCGGTGCCCCAAAAGAGCCCCCGGCCTGAGCCCAGCCCTCCCGCCTGATCCTGGGCAGCGGTCCAAGGCAGGGAGCCTGGCCCAGGAAATCCGGGGGACAGACTTGTGGCAGATGGAGTGACAGACATGGACAGCGGCGATGGGGCAGGGAGACAGAGGGACAGAGCCGCCAGACGACTGTCAGACACACAGACAGCCCAGCACCTCCACAGCCTGGCTCCCAGACACTCGTGCTGATGGCTGGACAGACTGACAGCGGCAGACACAGTCTAAGCCAGCAGACGGATCTGCTGCTCAGGTGCCCTCAGAGCCAGAGGACAAGAGCCACACGGACAGTTGGACAGACTGACAGCCGAGACCCTCTCAGAGAAGCACAGCCGGCCAGAGGCTGGTGGGCGGAAAGGTGGGTAAACGGCCCCCCAGGCGGCCTGGCCGATGGACGGGCACCCATGGGGCCCCACGCCCCCTCCATCAGCGGCTCGCCCGGCTCTGCCACCTCCACCCTCTTTGTGTCTCTGGCCGGCGCCTCCTCCCTCTGGCCAGCTGGCCGGCGCCTCCTCCCGCGCCTCTGCCCGCCCACCGGAGCCCGCCGCCCCCCTTCCCTCTTTGTTCCCTTCCCAGCAGCCTGCGCCCCCTCCCTCCGCCTTTGTCTGAGGCTCACCAATGGCCGCCCAGCCCCTCCGCCACTCCTCCCCGGAGCCACCGCCCCCCCCTGCCACCCGAGCCCCCTCCCCAACCGCCCCGCCCACAGGGGCACCTGCTCCCCCGCCCCCGCCAGCCACATTCATTCATTCACTTGCTCATTCATTCTCCTCTCCCTCCTCCTAGCCCAAGAAGCCGCCTGCCCACCCCGGTGTCACCACGGGCTCCGCTGAGCCTAGAGCAGGGGTAGCAGGCCAGCCTGGTGGAGGGACGGGCCCGGGTGTCCCAGCCGGCTTGGAGGCCTACTGTGGGCCTGGCCGTGCCTTCGGGTTTCCACCATTCGGCCGTTCAGAGGGGAAGCCTGAGGCCTGCGGGGAGGGGGGAGCACACCCTGTGGAGGCCCCAAGGTAAGAGAACCGGCAAGGTGGGACTGGAACCCGCACAGCCAGAGGGCACTGGCCTCAGTTTGCCCATCTGAGGATCGGGGAGAACTCGGCAGGCCCAGCCCGTCTCCCAGGGCTGCGGTGGGGCAGGTGGGACACGAGCTGCGAAGCAGACAGGAAGGCCAGCACGGGATGCGGCGAGTCCTGGGGTTTCTGAGATGGGGGTCAGGCCGGGGGGCTGCAGGCCACATGCAGCGGGACCCCTGGGGCCGGCTTGAGCCCCGTATCTGGGCCGAGGCCACTGCGCTGTGCCCAGAGGAGCAGATCCCTCCCACTCCCAAGCTCAGCCACCTCCCAGGACCCTGCCCTGGGCCGGCATGTCCCCCCATCAAGCTCCCCTACAATGGCCTCTCCCTCACATCCGCTGGTCAGACTGACCTTGGCCAGTCGGCCACCCAGCGGCCTCTCGTTCCAGCCTGACATTCCTGGCACTGAGCTTCCAGCAGCTCCTCCGAGCTCTGCCCCGCTGGGCCGCCCCTCCCCCAGCTCCTGAGACCACCAAGGCGTCCTCACCAGCCTCTTTCTGCCTCCACCAGCCACTCGTCCCGCACAGCCAGAGGGAACTGTGAAAGTCTCAAGGCTGACCCTGGCCCTCCCCACCTCAAACACCTCCCATGGCTCCCCAGTGCCCCCCGGGGCCAGACCTGCCTCCTCCCCTGCCCCCCACGTGCTCTTCCCCCTTTGCTGCCTGGGCCACCCCTTCCTCTTCACCTGCCTCCTGCCGTGCCCCACAGATGAGGCAGCACGGAGCCTCTTCCTTCAGGAAGGCCTCCCGCTTGCCCCTCACCCTCGGGCTGGGTGAGCCGCCTCCTGGGGCCCTCTCCTGAGAAGCACTGAGGGGCCACCACCGTTTCTGGGTGTCTGATGGAGCCCTGAGTGGCTGCATTTCCGGGAATGGCACAGGCGCAGACCGCCTCGTTCCTTCAATCCAATGCCCCAGTTTCCCCCCAGGGGGCAGGTGGAGCCTGGAAGCCACAGCGTCACCCCCAAAACACACCGCGGCCTCTTGGGCGACCCTCGCCCGCCCGAAATCTCCGGGAAATGGGGTCGGAGCCTGGGAGTGGGTGTGTGCGCGTGACTGGCTGCCCACCCCCCCCCCGGGACTCAGTTTCCCCTCTGGCCCCACCCTAGAGAATCGGAGGCTCCAGCGTCTGGGGAGACCCCGGGCACACGGCGGAGGTCGCGCTCCCTCCCTTGCATCCCGGCCCCCGTGGAGATAAGCCGCTTACTGAATCCCCCACGGCGGGTCCTCCCTCCGCGCGGGTCCGCGGGCCCGGCCCGAAATCCCAGCCCACGCGGGCCGGGGCCGGGCGCGGGGTCTCCAGGGCCTCCGCGGCGCGGGCAGGGGCTCCGGGACGCACAAAGCCGGGTCCGGGCCTGGCAGGCGGCGCCACCGCCTCCCGGCACTGGGAGGAACCACCGCGAGCGGCGGAGGATGCGGATGCGGGATGCAGGCGCGGCGGCCAATGGCGGCGCGGGAAGACGGCTGGTGCCATGGCAACAGCCAATGGGCGGCCCGGGGCGGGGACCCGCGGCCGCGGGGCGTTGGGCCCGGGCGCGGGTTCAGGGGCTGCGTGTGCGGGGGGAGGGGCGTAGGACCCTCCATCCCCCAGGGACAGGGCGCTGCGAGAACCGGGGCCCGCGTACCCCTGCCCCCCACGCCCAGGGTGAAGGGCCCCTCGGAGCCGCCCTGGCTGGGGTCGCGGAATTCGAGCCTTGGGTGTTACATCAGAACCCTGGAGGGGGGCCCAGCGCGGGAGCCCCCCACGCACCGGCCTGGCCTGTGCACATGGGTCTCGCTGGACCTTCCCCAGGGCCCCGGCGGGCGTGGCGGGGGGGGGATGGGCAGGCTCGCCGGGGAGCGCCTGGGACCCTGCACTACGCTGTCTCCCAGCCCCTCCGCCTCCATGTCTGTCCCTCCCCCTCCATGTCTGTCCCTCCCCACGCCTGTCTGTCTCTGTCCCTCAGCCTCAGTCGCTCTGTCCTTCCTCACACATTCCATTTGCCCTCACACAGCGGGAGCTGGAGGGGACGGGGGCCTGGGGTCCCAGGAGCCCATGTCCCCAGCTGTCCTGAGTTTTCGACAGGTCTCTGGAGGCCACTTGAGGGTTTAACCCCAGAACTGCCTCTGCAGCTGCCTGAGACGCGGTGCTGCGTTTTCTCGGCCAGGTGCCTGTGCCAGGTCGTTCCCCCAGAAGCCCTGGGCTGGGGACCCTCCGCTTCCCTCTCTGCAACGTGGGGAGGGCGCTGCAGGTGGGCCCTTGCCAGGGCTGGCGCCAGGAGCACCGGGAGAGGCTGGGAGAGTGGGAGCATTTGAAGGCAGCTGCAGCCAAGGGCAGGGGGAGCCACGCTGTCTGCTGTTGGGTGTGGAAATGGGGACCCGAGGGGCCTCGGGGAGCCTCCACTGCCATCCCTGGACGGTGGGCTTTGGGCAGGGGTGCAGAGCGGAGAGGACCTCCTTCAGGGGACTGGGCAAGCTGCCCTGAGAAGGGGGCACCAGTGCTGGCTTCTCCGGGATGAGTAAGAGGTGACCAGGTGGCCAAGGCCGTGGGCCAAAGCTGGGGCCGCACGTGATCATCGCAGGGTCCAGGGACATGGGGCGGGTGGCGGGGCCAGGGGTCGAGGGTGAAAGGAGATGCAGGAAGTGAGGGTGGAGATGGGGTGAGCCAGAGAGAGCAGAGGGGGTTGGAGCAGGGCCTGTGCCCTTGGAGGCAACGGGGATGCGCTGGCCATGGAGAGCAGAGCAGGCTGGGCAAGGGGGCCTCCAGCTTCAGCTCTGCCTTGCCTCGTCTCCCCATTTGACCTTGAGCATGCCTCTCTCTGGCCTCAGTTTCCCATTTCGTTCACTGGTGGAAGGGTTGGATAACTCCTCGCAGTGGAAGGAAGCCCCATCTTCCCTGCCCGGTCTCAGATGTCACAGCCCCAGCCGGCAGGAGCTTGGGGGGTCCAATGGCCAGCCCTGTCCTCAAACAGATGGGGAAACTGAGGCTCAGGCCAGGGGGCACGTGGTTTGCGTTCACACTGAGTCCTGCCCAGAACCCAGACCAGCTGGGGCCTCCCTCACCCCTCTGCGTGTGCCGGGGCTCTGGAACATCAGTCCCCCCAAATCCTTGACCCTGTAAATCCTTGAGCCACAGATACTTGCAGGCAGCAATGGAAATTCTAGAACTGCACGAGGCTTGGGAGACCCCACAGTCCCTCAGGAACCCAGGCCCGACCTCAGGGGGCCGAGACACCCCTAAGCCGTCCCCCACCGCTGCTGGTCTGCTGAAGGGGAAACTTCCATCACCTGGAGCCTGCTTGTCCCTTCCAGACACACGGACCGACCGCCCCTGACCCTCGACGCCCCCACTCCCCGCCGTGCCTCCTCCGTGCCGGGGGCTGGGGGCTCCGCAAAGGGCTGAGTGGGGGCAGACTGAAGCCCGGAAGCGTGGAGACACCAGGTCAGGGGCCGAGACAGGGTGGGGGCCGCAGGCGGGGTGGCGGGCAGGGTCCGGACAGGTGGGGACTGGCCACTGGACGTGGGGGAGGGGGCGGCGGACGTCCCGGCTCCAGGCCAGGCCGCGACCCTCGAGCCCGACGAGCGCCCCGGGCCTCTTCACGCCGGCGAGGGGGCGGGCGGGTCAGCACCGCGGACAGCGCCCCGCGCCCCTGGCCGGTCCTCCGCGGCGTCCCTCCCGCCCGGCCCGCAGGCTCCGGCCCGACCCGGGGCTCGGCCGCCCCTCCCCGCCGCAGGGACCCTCTTCACGGGAGGGTAGGCGCCCCAGGATTCGGCACGGCCCCGGGCCCGAGCGCTTCGCCAGGGGTGGGTGGGTGCGCTAGCGACAGATCGCCCGCGGCAGGGACGTCGGGGTCGGGTCTCCGCTCGGTGCCCAGAAGGGGAAACTGAGGCAGGAGACGGCCGGGGCGGGGCCCCCCACCGCTGGCACAGCCCGTAGGCGCGTCTCCGCGTCCGCACAACGGGGAGGGGTCCGGGGGTCCCCAGGCCGAGGGCGGGGCCCGACGAGGTCCGCGCCTGCGCAGACCGGGGGCCGGTGGGACCCGCTGCGGCGCGGGGGAGGGGCTCCCGGCCAGCCCCTCTGTCATCCCCGGAGGTTTCCCCGGCAACCGTCTCCACGGCGACCACCCGAGACCCACGGCCGCCGGGAGCCCGCGCCCTACCTGGGCCCCGAAGGCCGAGTGCAGCAGGCCCAGGAGCCCCATGGAGCCGCCGCCGCGCCGCGGACGCCGGGGGTCAGGGCCGGCGCCGCCCGTGCGCCTGCGCGGAGGGAGGGAGGGGCGCCGCCCCGCAGAGCCCCCCCGGGGCCGAGGCCCCGCCCGCCGCGCTCCCGCAGCTCCAGGGCCCGGGCGAGGGGCTGCCGTGGCCGCGGGGCGCGGGGAGGGCTTCCGACCCGACTGGGGTGCCCTGAAGGGGTTCCCACGCGGGGGTGGGAGACCCCGGGTGCCGCTGGGGGCGCCCCGCAGTCAGCCGCCTGCTCGGCCGCGCCAACTGCGACTCGGAGCTGGGGACAGAGGGGGCCGCCTGGTGGGGCGACAGCACCCCGTAGGGATCACTGATTAAGCACCCACTGTGTGCTGGGCCCTTGCAATGAACAAGGCAGAAGCGCTGTCCTGGGGAGCCGGAGAGGGAAATGGGATGGAGGCGCGGGAGACGGGATGGAGGCGCGGGAGACGGGATGGAGGAGCGGGAGGCGGGATGGAGGAGCGGCAGACGGGATGGAGGCGCGGGAGACGGGAAGGAGGCGCGGGAGACGGGAAGGAGGCGCGGGAGACGGGATGGAGGAGCGGGAGGCGGGATGGAGGCGCGGGAGGCGGGATGGAGGCGCGGGAGGCGGGATGGAGGAGCGGGAGGCGGGATGGAGGAGCGGGAGACGGGAAGGAGGCGCGGGAGACGGGATGGAGGAGCGGGAGACGGGATGGAGAGCGCCACAGGGCCAGGGGCCCCCAGCCAGGGCGTGCAGGGGCGGCGGGCCGGGTAGAGGGGCCCCGCGGCGACTGAACTGCACCATAGTAACTATGAGCCGTGCCCTGGAGAGGCAAACAGGCGGGGAGACGAGCAGGGGCGCTGCTTTGGCCTGGGTGCTGGGCAGGCCTTGAGCAGGTGCTCGGCCAGCTGTGCCCTGGAGGTGGGAGGGGCGCGCAGGGCGCGGGACAGCCCTGCGGGGTGAGCGCCCGCAGGGGCCAGGGGCGGGCGCCGCCGACTTGGGTTTTCTTCTGATGGCTGAGGATCGGGGACACAACTTGCACCTTTAAGTTGAAGTCCAGGTGGGAGATGGCGGCCGGGCCAGGCTGGAAGTGGCTGCAGGCAGCTGGGCCTGCAGGGAAGGGTGTCAGAGAACAGCCTTGCCTCTGAGGGTGCGGACGGGCGGGGCCGGGGGAGGCAGCTGCTGCCTGCCAGCAGGCAGACCCAGAGGCCTGAGGCCAAGCCCCCAGGTGCCCCCTGCCCCCCCACTCCCAGCACAAACCCACCCATCCCGAGCCGCCCCAGGGACCAGGCAGGTGTCATCTGCAGAGATCCTTCCAGGGCAGGACAGCCTTCTCAAGTCTCCAGGCAGTGGGAAACAGTCCTTGACTTAAAGTTGATGTGACTGTATACCCATAAAACTTTACTTACAAAACTGGCTCCTGGCAGGGGCCTGGGGGAAGGAGCGGCGGCCCACCCTTCCAGGCCTGACTCCCCATCTAGGAAAGCTTCAGCCGGGAGCCCACAGGGCTCAGGCCCTCTGGCAGCCCTGGGATGGCAACAGCTCCACCTCCTAGAGCTGCAGGTTCTTATTTTACAGCCTGTCTTCCTGTCCCAAGTGCATCTTGACTGGCAGAAACCAGCCGCCAGGGGCACCTCACCGACGGATGTGACGAGTTCCTAAAACATCGGCCCTACCCGGACATGGCCTCAGCATTGCCACCGCCACGCCAGCCTGGGCCAGGCTCGCCAGCGCCTGTCCTTCAGGGCATTCCTGCGGCAGCCGAACCTGGCGGCTCGGAGTTCTGTCCGCTCTCGGGCCTGCAAGCATTTAGGGACAAAAGCCACCGTCCAGAAAAGCCTTGCGTTCCAAGCTGGGTGTCCTTTCTCCCCATGCCAGACAACAAAACAGCTCATTGTTTCACGTTTCAACAGTTTTATTTAACTTCATATGGAAACTTTCCAAGCAAAAACGGAGACCGCAGTGTGAGGTAACATCCTGCCCGCCTGCCTGCAGGTGAACCCATGGTGCTGCCCAGGATCGCTCAGGGGCGGCTCTAACACCCAAACCACACTCCAGTCCTGAGTCAGGGGCCACAGAAGGGACGCTGCTGCTATGCCCGACTACCCCTGGGCTGGAAGGCAGGGTCAACTCCAGGCAGAGTCCACATCAGGGCGGCGTTTCCCACGCTCGATGGCCCCACCCCCTTCCCTAATTCCCTCCTGCCAGGTGGCCCTAGGCTGCCTTTTTCCTGGCAGTTGTTCTGTCTGTCCCCGGAACCGAGTTCTCCTAGGAGGGCCCTGCTCCCTACGTGCAGGACATTACTGCCAGGCAGGCTGCAGGCACGCTTCTGATCCATCCCGATGCCAAGGTTCCCTTCGCCAAGCCGGGCGTCCTAGTACCACAAACGAGCCGCCTGCCGTTTCATCTGGGGCCCACCCCAACCAGATCATGCTCTTCCCAGCTCTGTTCAAGGATGCTCAAGTCACCCTCCGCTTCCTCCCGGACACGGCCTGGCGGATCAGGGTGTCCCAGGAGTCCCTACACCTCTGCCGCGTAGGGCGCCACCCAGAGCGAGGGGCCAGCCTGGCTGGCTGCCCAGTGTCTTTCTGTTTCACGCCCCGTGGGGTTGGGGTGTGGCTCCACCCCCTCAACAGCCTGGAGCCATGCTGGGTGGAGGACCCAGAAGAGGGGGGAGCACGAAGTGGTGAGGGGCCTGGGGCCTCCCGCTCCTGCCATGCTTGTGCTCCAACCGCAGGACAACCCCACACAGTGAGGCAGAGGAGTGGTACTAGCCATGGAGTCGCTGCCTCTGTAGCCCTGAGGCCGGGCTGGACGTGACAGCTGTCCACGTTAGGGGGTCAAGGGAGCTGGACTAAGCCTGGGCCAGGCTGTCACTCGTGCTCCTCGGGCCTGCTGCATGTGCACGGCTCGGCTCACTCACTGCGCTCTTCACGAGTCCTTCCTGTTCCGGGCCTGGACGCTTCCCAGGAGCCCCCACCCCAGGCCAGCCCAGATGCTCGCAAGAAAAAGCTGGACTCGGCTGAGAAGTCTGCACCTTTATTGGCTGGACCAGGCTACTTGAGAGGGATGAAGCGGGAGGAGTGGGTGGCCCCGATGCCGGGCCGGCCGTGCTTGACGGGCTTGTAGGTGATGGAGAACTCGCCCAGGTAGTGGCCGATCATCTCGGGCTGTGGGAGGCGGGAGAGGTGTGAGGGGACGGCGACCGCAGTGGGCAGCCCCCCACCCGGGGCAGGCACAGCTCCTACCTTGATCTCCACCTGGTTGAACGTCTTGCCATTGTAGACGCCCACCATGCTGCCCACCATCTCCGGCAGGATGATCATGTCGCGCAGGTGCGTCTTCACCACCTCGGGTTTCTCCATGGGCGGCGCCTCCTTCTTGGCCTTGCGCAGCCGCTTCAGCAGCGAGTGCTGCTTCCTCCGCAGGCCGCGGTTCAGCCGCCTCCGCTGCCGCGCGCTGTACAGCTGCATCAGCTGCTCACTGTGGACCCGGGACAGGGGGCTCAGTCCCGGGGGAGGGCACCAACGGCAAGGCGCAGCCCAGACCCCAGGGGCACCCAGTGCCAAATTTTCCTGCCGAACCTCTCAAATTCCAGAACGACCACAGCGGTGTCTACAGATGTGGAAACTGAGGCTCAAGACCGAGCGGTGAAGACTTAACAAAGGCCATTAACAGGAGCCGGGAGAGGAGTCAACCCCGCAAAGCCCCCTGCCAGGCCCAGGAAACCCGCACCCCCACGCCCACCACCAGGTCCGCCTACAGGGGACTTCTGACAGGCGCCCAAACACCCCGTCCATCTGTCCAGGGCCAGGGCCCACATCCGCTCCGCCCCTGGGGCAGCTTTGGAAAGACTAAGGGTCGGCAAACCTCCGACCACACGCCGAATGCGGGCCTTAACAGCCACGCCCACCGACTCGCGCGGATCCCTGGCCGGGTTCCCGCGAAGTGGCGCTTGCAGAGGCCGGCTCAGCCCGCTGCCACCCGGCGCTCCCTGCAGCGCCCACCCCGCCGCCCCCAGCCCGCTTACTAGGACATGTCCAGCAGCTGGTCGAGGTCCACGCCGCGGTAGGTGAACTTGCGGAAGGTGCGCTTCTTTTTTTGCTCCACTTCCGCCTGCGCGGGGACCGGACGGGGATGAGCGGGACCCCGGGGCCCGTGTCCCGCGGCCAAGGCCGCCCCTGGGGTCGCGCGGCGGGGTCACCCGGCCCAGGCGCCCCTAGAAAACCACGTGTGCCGGCGAGTACGGAAGCCCGCGGGGACACACCTCTGCCCGCCCGGGCGGCGCGCGCGGCTCCCCGCTACGGGGGCCCGGCTGGGACACGCGGGCCGCGACCGGCCTTCTCCGGCCCGCGTCGTCCTGACACGCAGCAGGCCCTCCCCGCGCCCGCACGCCCAGAGCTCCCGGAGGCCGGCAGGGGGCCGCCGCGGTCGCAAGGCCGGAGCCCGGTCCCCGAGGCGCCGCGGAGCCCGGATGGCGCCGGATGGGTCCGGCTAGACGCGCCAAGCCGCAGCACTCACCATCTTGCCGGCTCCTCGGAAAGGCCCTCCCACAGCCGCGCCTGCGCAGATAACGCGACCCGGCCCGCGTGCCCCGCCCCTCGGCTGTGCGCGCGCACGCGTTCCCGGCGGCGGACGGGCGCCCCCTGCCGCCCGGAGGCCGGAGCGCAGGCTGCGAGGAGGACAGGGCGCGCCCCGGGGTGTGCGGACCCCGACCTTCGGCCGGGCCCCTCCGGGCGGCTCGCGCCCCGCTTCGGAGCCGCAGTGGCACCCGCCTCAACACATACTTCCGGAGCAGCTGCCGCGGGCCGCCCCCCGGAAGCCGGGGTGTGCGAGCTCTCCCGCCCCCGCGGAGCCTGGCGCCCCCATCCCCGGGCGCTGCGGGCATCGGAGCCCCGGGAGCCCCGGGGACGGCGCGGGGACCCCGGCCTCCCAGCCCGGTCCGGGGAGCCTTCTGCTGGCACGCGAGCAGCCTTTCATGGGCGCGCGGCCGGGTCCAGCAGCGCAGGGGAGGGGGCGCCAGGAAGCGTCCGGGGGTCCCTGGGGTTCCTACAGACCTGCAGCTGCCAAGCCGAGGAAACCCGCAGCAAAAATCAAGGGGAAGAGCCGAGGGCAATGCGGAGCTAGCCTAGAAGACGCCCGTCAACGCGAAAGGATCAGGGAGGGAGGGGCGCGCGGGCGGCCTGCGCGACCCCGGGGGCCAGCCATGACCTCAGAGTGGGGGAAAGCCGCAGCCGGGAAGTGCCCCACGCGTGCGGCCGGAGCAGGCGTGCAAAGGCCCTGGGGCGACGCCGTGCTGCCTCGGTTTCCCTGCCTGTGGGCATGGGGCCGGCACTCCGCGTCCAGGGAAGACTCGGTGAGGCAGGAAAGACAGAGCTGGGGGCGCCAGGCCTTTCTGTCAGATGCAAACCCGAAGCAGGGAGCTTTCCAGATCCCAGGTGCCGGCCCCTTCGGTGCTGCGGGCATTCTGGCAATGCAGTGGGAGCCGGGGGTTGGTGCTGGCTGGTTGCTTGTGTCTGGCGCTCTGCCTGCCACGACTGGCGTGCGGCGTGCGGCCCGGCAGCCTGCAGACGCCCGCGTCCCAACCCCGGGCCCCACACACGGCAGAGTGCCCCCGCCGATGGGGCGAAGCGGGGCCCCCGCGCTCTCAGGTGGGCTGGACGGCAGCGCAGGGCGGCAGAGGCGGAGGCTGTGCGGGGCCTGGCCTGGCAGAGGCAAGGGCTTCCCCTGGAGCCCCCGTTAGGGACCAGCTCCGCGGCACCTGCCTTTACCCAGGAGACCCCAGAGCCGGCAGGACGCGGCCCTCGTCTGAGGCTGGGGTGCGGCTCCTGGGACAGCAGCAGAGGCTGGCAGGGGCGGGGTCTGGGGCAGCATGTGCGCCCCTCCCCGCTGCGGGTCAGCCCTGTGAAGCCCCCACTTCCGGGCCCTGGGCACAGAAGGCTTCATTTCCTTCCAGAAAGGAAGGGAGCGGGGGGATGGCCTCGCACCTGGGGGTGGGGGCTGCCCTCTAAGCCGGGGACCCCTGCTCCTGTCCCCACTTCCAGCTCAGCTCTGGCCCGACGGCCCAGGCGGGGCCTGCCTGTCACAAGCCCTGGTGCCCTGGGCCCACCCCCCCCAGCCCCTCCCGCTGGCCCGGACGCCCCTTGGCTGGGAACAGCCCAGTCCAGGGGCTCGGGACCTGCTCGGGACCCCCAGGCGGCCGCCGGCGCAGGTGGACAGACAGACACAGGCAGGCTTCTAATCCAAACGCACTGCTCTTTATTCAAACCAGGGCCAGACCCGGGCCGGGGCAGATCTGCTTCCACGAGGCCCGGCCGCGGCCAGGGGGCCGGCACGGCGTCACGGCCACCGCGGCCCCTCGGTGCCCCTGCGGACAGTGCCTTCACGCCAGCCGGCGACAGAAGCAAGGAATCAACAGAAAACAGAACACTCAGTAGACTTCAAGCTCCCAGAGCTTCTGGACCAGTGAGTCCCAACCCCACAGCCAGGAGCGAGAGAAACGCCCGCTCGCGCCTCACTCCCACCAGTGCCGACGGAAACCCTGTTTTAAATTAAAAAATAAGCCAGTATACATCGTAGAAAATTTCTCTTAAAAATCTCACAATTTTGTAAATGTATATTTTTTTCTTTAAACATAAAAGTTTACAATTTACGGTAAAACAAAAGGCTCAGGAAAATAATTTCAAAAAAAGAAAAAAAAAAAAAAAAAAAAGGAAAAAAGAAACCTGAAGTTTTGAATTAAAGCTGAAGACATGTTTTTAAAACCCTGTTGTTTGAACCAGTGACTTTTTTTTTATTGTGCTGATGGGTTAGAGAAAGAAATATATCTAAAAACCTCAGTCCAACACCCACAGCCGCGCCTCCACAAGCCTTGTGCCCCCGCCCCCCGCCCCCCGCCGGCCTCATCGCTCTCCTCTGTCCAGCGTGATTGTCACGAGTTCACGAGAGTGGCATCCTCGGTCTCACTGGAGCCGGACGTCCGCGTGGCAGGCCCGGCTAGCGTCGGTAAGGGTGGAAGCCCTGCACATTATGGTTCTGGCCGCGTCCAAAGCCACTTCCGCCGGCGGGGGGCCCGCCCGACCCTGGCACCGAGGGTCCCCCGTAGGAGGGGGGCTGCTGGCTGGGATCTGAGAAACCCTGTCCAAAGCCACTCAAGTCCTGTCCGTAACCTGCTGGGGTAGGGGAGAGTCCGTGAGCGCCAGCCGGGCTTCCAGCACGCGGCGCCCCCGCCTCGCACGCACTGTGACGGAAGCCGGCGACAGCACAGGCCTAGCATCCCTCCCGCTCAAGGGACGGCGGCCATCCCACCGGGCAGCAGGGCACGAGCCAGGCTGGCCCTGGCCGCCTGGTGCCACCCGTGGCCGGGTGAGCAGGGAGACCAGACCGGGGCTGCTCACCCAGGGAGGAGCGGAACCAAGCGGCCTCCTCGCGGTCTCCTTCCCCACTCCTCCTGGAAGGCAGGGCTGGGGGCGGCGTGGTGAGCAGGAGCTTCCCTCCGCTGGGTCTAAAACCCACGCGTGCTCCAAAAGCTCCTCTCCAGCGGAGCCCACCCACGGCTCCAGGTGGCTCCAGCATCAAAGGAAACCACGGGGAGCCCGAGGGGAGCAAGGCCTATGCGCCTGCCCTGGGGGGCGCAGGTCCTCGGGACCCCAGCACCTTCCCGCGGGGTCACCATGCAGAGGCCCTGCAGAGGCCTCCCAGGGTGCCGAGGCCGCGGGCGCCTTGGGGCGGCACCGCGGCATGCAGCTGGGTGGGCCAGTGACCCCTTGTCCCTCAACAGGACACAGATCCCGCCAGCCGGCCTCGGAGCCCTGGAAACGAGGCGGAACCGCTCTCCGAGGGGCCCTTCTGCTCGGGACGCGGCGCCAGGTGGGCGGGCGGGCGCCGAGGGCGGAGCTGTGCGCAGAGCCCCCGGGGCCAGCGAGGACTCGGCAAGGCAGGGAGCCCTCCCCCAGAGCTGCCACCAGCGCTGGCCTCAGAGCGGGCACCCCGCGGGCTCCGAGGTCCTGAGGGCACGGGCCGGCCAGGCCGAGCGGCCTGGGGACACCGAGGAGGGTCATCCCAGGGCAGGTGTCACGGGGTGGCCGCCCGGCTCACCACGTAGCATGGCACGAGCCGGCAGATGGCCTGAGCCCAAAACATAAATCTCGGCCCCCAACGTGGACGCTGCGTGGCCCGTGGCCCTGTGGCGGCTGCTTCAAGGTAGCCGTGAGGCTCTTCCGTGACTTCCAAGACCCCACAGAGAGCCCCGTCCTGCTCCGCAACGACGCCTGGCTGCCGGCTCTGCTGCCCGGCGTCCCTGCCCTCCCAGCAGCTCGGGCTGTCGGCCCCTAGACGCTGCCGGCCCCCTCGCTGAGCCCGTCCTCGGCTGCCGGGGCGGCCTGCCTGCTCCCACTGCGGGCGCCCGTGGGGGCCCGGGGGGTGGCACTCACCATACTGGCTGTAGGAGAAGTCGGGCTGCGCCGCTGGGGGCTTGCTCATGTCCGGGGCGGCCTGTGACGGGGGTGGCGGGAAGGCCAGAGGGGCTGGCCCCGGAGTGGCGGGGGGAGGAGGGACCCCCGGGGGGGGCAAACTGGTCAGGCGGCGGCGGCGGCGGCCCATATCCAAAGCCTGCAAACAAAGGGAGCGGGGGCGGAAGAGCGGGCCCCGGAGGGAGCGCCTGCGCCCCGGAGGGAGCGCCTGCACCACGGCAGGGGCAGCTCCCGGGCAAAGCCGCCAGCGGAGCCTGAGCTGGAGCCCGGGAGAGGCGGGTGGCTCGGGGCGCACCAGGCGACGGGGCGCCACGTGGCACCTGCGTGGTGAGCGCTTGTGGGGAAGACCCTTCCGGCTCAGGCTCCGCCTCGCCCTCAGCCTTAGACAGCGGCAGGGGCACACGGGGGCCGCGCAGCCACGCAGCCGCCGCCAGGTCCCCGAGACCCAGCAGGAGGGGAGAGCCAAGTACTGGGGGTCGGCGCCTGCGGCAGCAGCTTTAGGGCGCGTGGAGTCCAGGGGAGCACTCGCTGCAACCACGGCTCCTCCTCACCGTGGCAGCGTGGCTGCCGGGGAGCGGACAGCTCCGCCTCTCCGGGGGGGAGCGCCTGGCCTGGGCAGGCAGCCGTCTCCAGCTCCCCCGGGTCGCCCTCACTCTGAGGGCTGAAGGGCTGGGTGCCACGAGGGGTGCAGGGGCTCCCAGCGAGCACAGGGACTTACTGAACTGCGGGGGAGCGCCATATCCCTGCGGGAAGCCCTGAGGCGGCGGAAACCCTCCCGGAGGCGTGGACACGATGTAGGAGGTGAAGGGCGGGGGCGGGGGCGGGGCTCCTCTTCCCGCGGGGGGTGGGCCGTAGCCACCTGGAGAGAAGAGCGGGTGAGGGGCACAGCTGTGGCACAGGGCGCCTGCCTCCCACCTGCGCGGCTCCTGCACCCGCTTCCCCGTCAAGCGAGGAAGCCAGTGTCCCCAGGGCCCGCCTGCCCAGCCTCGCTCCCAAGGCCACGCCACGTGGCAGGAGCCGCAGGGTCGTTCGCCTCCTCAGCTGCTGCCAGGCCAGAGGGCATGGACTTCGCATCCTGCCCTCGCCCTTTTCTCTACAAGCACGGACTCACCGATTGCCTGTCCTGCCGGCACCCACATTCCTAGAGAGGGGAGAAGAGAAGGGCAGGTCGGTGGCAGTCACGGGCCAGGAACCTCCCAGGGTCCAGGCGCAGCCCCCACGGCGGCCCGGCGGGCTGAGCCCCTAGCAGCGGGACCACACCTGCCCCGCGCCCTGCATTCGGCCGCTCGGCACCTGGAGACAGCGCTTGTCTCCCTGAAAACCTGTCCCCACTGCCGCGTCTCCCAGAGTGGGCGCTCCACGAGCGTTTGCGGAGCAGACGCTGGAGAGGCGTTCCGACGCCCGGGGAAAGCTCTTGGAGCCCTTTGGGGTTTCTCCAGCACCAGGAACAGAGCCACCCCCCGCAGTGCTCGTTTCTTTGCTCCCGACAGTGGAGGGTTCAGAAAGGATCCCTGAGGTCGACTGGGCCGGACTGGAGGGGATGGCGGGAAGCCCACCCCCCAGCAAGGCTTCCGGGGCTGGACCTGCTGCACACACCAGGGCGCATGTCGCAGGGCAAACGGCTTCCTACAGCCCAATTTCATTTTGCAACAGGAAACTTCCTCCACCGAGAGTTCTCTCGAGACCGTGGGTAAGGCTCAAGAGTGCGGGCCCGGCCCCTTGCCTGTCCCCGGGCTGCAGGCACGCGTGGCAAAGGCTCTTCCGCCCCCTCCTGGCCCCACCAGCTCCCAGCCTCTGCGGGGGGTAGGGCAGCCGAGACATCCCTTCACGTGGGCCCCTCAGGCCACGGCACAACGCTTGCACATGCCACCCATCCGACCCTGCCACGTCTCCCCTGGCCAGGGCGGCCTCGCCTGCTGCCTGCACACGAAGGGCTATGCCACTCAGCAGGAGCTGGGCGGAGTGACAGACTGCAGACTCACAGGCCCTGACATCCAGCGCCTCTGTGAAGCCTGCCTGCCAGAGCCCCTGCCTGAGACAGGGAGGCTTGTCTGCCAGGCCAGCAGCGGTGGCCCCACGGTGGCGTCTCTGCTGCCAAGGGCCCCCAGGCTGAGGGAGGTGTGGGTGGGCCCCGGGTGGGTCCGGGGAAGGCGGCAAGGCCGGCGGTGTCCGTGGGGACCGTCAGCCCTGGCCCTGCGGGGACGGAGGCCTCACCTTGGGGGCCGTAGCCCTGCTGCCACGTGGGCGGGGGCTGGCCCGCCCAGCCGTTGGCGGCGTTCGGCACGATCCTGCTTCCCCACTGGCTGGCGCCCGGCTGGCCCGGCGCTTGGCTCTTGCTGTCCCGAGGCTCTGCCCGTTTAACTTCCACCTAAACGAAGCGAGCTCTGGTTTAGGGCGCTGCCGCTCACGCACCCCATCCCATCAGACACACCCGCAGATAACTTACAGCTACACTTAGCATCTTACGACTTAAAACTAAATACTTAACTATAAACCTTATTTAGGCAGGTAGCTTTTTTTTCCTTAAAAAAGTCTCCTAATTTTTTTTTCTCCTTAAAGATGTTTCTCAGGTACAGCAGGTGCAGCCACGAGCCCCCCGGAAGCCCTAACTGCAGAGCAGGGGCTGAGCAGTGCGCTCCTCGGCTCGTGCTGCGACGGGGTCTTGCTCGGGCTCAGGCAGCACTGTCCTCCCGCAGCCTTGTAAAAACCCAGAGGCCAAAGGGGCCAGGACCTCTCCCGCCGTCCACCTGCACCACCCATCTCTCCCGGACCTGCTGGAGCCTTGGTGGGGGAGGCTCCCCTGCCGAGCATAGCCCGGGCCGTGGCCGCCCAGGTCCCCTCCAGAGCCCCCCGCCCCTCTGCCTGCAGTTGGAGCTCATACCTGAGAAACACAGTTGTTTACTTAGGTTTTTATTTAAAATGTCTAATGGAAGATAAAGACTTACCTTCCCCAGGCTAACGCTTAAAGAATCTCAAATAACTCAAAATAATGTCAGAGGGAATGGATGTGGTAAGAATCTTACATTACATCTAACAAAAAAAAGTAAACAAACATGCAATAAAATGGACATTTGAATCAGTAAGCAATCTTCATACTGTGTTAAGTCAGCAACCCACACCCCTTCCTCTTCCACAGGGGAGAAGCCACCGCAAACTAAAGAAAAGGGTGGAGTGCGGCTGGGACAAGGGGGCAGCTGGGCTCAACCGTGTTCTTGGGGCTGTGGCCGCCAGGCTGTGCTGACCAGACCCCCAACCCGACGGCTGCCCTGACACCTGTGGACCCTGCACTGTTCTTTTAATAAGAACGGGGGCAAAGAAATGCGGGCTTGGCATCATCCCTGGGGTTTCAGCGTCTGGCAAGAACTCTCTCAGTTCTGCCTGGAAAACGCTTCTGTCAGAGAACACGCAGAAGCAGGCCACAGGCACAACGTCCTCCTGCCACCTTCCGCGGTGCCCCAAGGACGCCACGCCTGCGGGAACAAAACCTCCACTAGCTGAGGGCTACATGGCATGGGGAAGGGGGGCCTCCAATTAACGAGTCTTCACACACTCCCCTGAAGGGAACGTGGTTCCTGCTTACAAAGCAAAGCAGTCCTTGTAATGTTTAAGAAAGTTTTTTAAATCCCTTTTACCCCGTGCCTCTCAGGAGTCAGGCTGCAGGCACTGAGCACCAAGCTTTTTAATGACTAGAAAATGAAAACTCCCCTTGAGAGCAGGTGGTGACACCGGGATCCGCATTTGGAGCTGGAGCCCCGGAACTGTCTTATTTTACTTAGGAGTCGGGCTGCAGGTCTCAGCTCCGTGTTTCAGGATGAGCGCAGGGAGGCGGCCCCAGGAAAGGGGACACGTGAGGGCCACGCTGTGCCCTCATGGAGGGCTTCCTGGCCTGCACGTGTTCAAGACCACGTCACAGTACCTTCAGGCGACGAGAGCAGACTCCCTTGAACTCGGTTCAGAGTTGCCAAGCATCCTTGCAATCTGCATGCTAATCTTACACTAAAAGATCCAACAAATGGCAGAACAGGATTTGTTTGTCCTGCTTTTGTTATTCATATAGAATTAATTCCACCAAACTTAAACCTCCACATAACAGTGATGTGACATGCTGTTGTTACTCTGTCAACTCTCAAGGCAGGAGGGGAGAGAAGACTGCTAGCCTGCCCCCCATATCATAAGGGACAAAAATGGCCATGACCCTGTCTGAAGTGCTGACAGCGTTCAAGCTGGAACACGCAGCTGATCGCACCAGGCTGCGGCCGGGCCAGAGTCCCAGGTCCGCTCGGCAGGCCAGCGCTGACTCTGCTGCCCTCTGGACCTCCACAGCGCAGAGTCCTAGTCCCTCGCTTTAGTCAGCGCTTCAGAAGGCTTCGAGGGTCCAGGGAGAGGGGCGACTCGGGGACCGCTTCCTAACACGTGCCTCGAGAGGTCAGTGGCACGGTGGGGGCCCTTGGCTCCTTCTCCGTTTGCTCGGTGGCAGCAACACAGTATGAAGACGGGACAACCAGAGGTCACTTGACTGCATGTGTTAAATACTAGCGCGTGTGGGGGCACCGGAGTCCCACAGTAAGTGACCCCATTCAAAGGACCAATCCTTCATGACGCTTGCGCCTCGTGCACTTTGAAGGGGCACCGCGGGCTCCCGAGCCCGCCGCTGGCCGCATGATTGGACGGGGGCTAAACGACCCGCTGCGAGGGCGCCATCTGAAGGAGTGGTGACTGGAACCAAGCCTGAGGCAACCCTGGGCTTCACTGGGCCGGCCCGCGCCCCCACCCCGCCCAGACCTGCGGACCCCTGAGGCAGGCGCAGACGGGCTCCCCCTCCTGCAGGCGAGCCCCAGCCGCCAAGTATGGAGGCCGGGGGACCTGCGGGATGCGACCGTCCGACCCTTTCTGGCTGTGCATGTGTTTTCGTTCACCAGTGAAATCCCCAAATTGCCTAAGACTTGGTTTGGACTTAAGGTAAAATAAAACTACAACTACACACTTTTTTGCCCATGATGTCGTGAAAATGCATGTTGACAGCCTGGTCCACTGATTGTTCGTCCTCGAAAGTAATAAATCCAAAACCTAGCCAACGACGAAGAGTGAATCAAGGTAGCAGGGTGTTGTGACACAAAACAGGATGATGAACAGTATTAGGCACAGGCCGAGGGATCGACCGAGGGTTTCAGCCAAGCGCCGTGGGGGGCCAGGGGCCCTGCTCCCTCCCGGGGCTGCTGCCCACTCGCTGCCTGCACCCCGCCGCGGCTGGGGACATGGGCCTCTGCCCTAGGCAGCTGGGGTGGGGCCTGGTGGGCGACACGGGGCCACCGGGACGAGGGCGCCATGGACTTTAGCGCGGGCGGGGGCGGCACCCAGCGGCCCGGCTGTGCTACACCTTAGGGGTGCAGCCCGCGGGGGGCTACGCAGGGCCTGGGCCCGTGTGCCCACCACGCTCCTTTTGAAGACTGCGTGTCAGCTCGGGCAAGCGTGTGTGGGAGTCATGGCTGTGCCTGTGCTTGTCTGAAACCCAGGTTCTCCCCCTTGGCTTGCAATTGCTTTGCAGCTAGTGCTGACAGCAGCCATATATCGTTCTAAAGCGTTAAACGGGAGTACAGTATCTACCACAGTTAGCGCCTCACTAAGCTTACCCAACGCCGTTGGGTAAGCTCAAGGAGTCCTACCAGAAATAATATACAGTATACATATGTACGTCTAGGTGTATAAATATAAGTATAAAATTATCTACGGTAAATACAAAGTACACAGAGATACAGGCCAAAACGGATTCCAGCAGGTCCAATTCTGCTGTCAGCAGCAAGAGCAAGAGGCATCAGGTCATAAAAAAGAAAATTTTAAAGGGAAAAAGAATTTAGCGTTTCCCAAACACGAGCACGTGGCAGTATAAACGAAGTTTGGCTGGTCGGGGCTGGAGCAACCTCCCAGCTAGGGAAGCGGCAGGTCTGCATCCTCCGGCACTTGGTGGAGTAAACCGGAGCTCTCAACACCCGTGGAGAGGGGCCCTCCCAGGCGGAGAGGGGTGCAGGTGAGTACGGTGCCCTCCTGGCGGCCCGCTTCTCTGGACAAAGAAAAGTGAACGGCAGACAGATGCCAGAAGACCTTGGAAGAACAGGATGGTGTGGGGGGGACGGGATGTGGTCCGAGCAGGGGCCGAGGGTCTGGCTGTGCATGTCGGGCAGGGTGGGTGCAGGGGGCAGGAGCGGCTCAGTCCGCCGGCAGAGCACAGTGGTGAGGAGGGAGGAGCAAAGTCCACCCCTGCAGCCCAGGATGGGGAGCACAGTGCCAAAGGGCCATGGGGGGGGGGCGGCAAGCAGTGCCCCAGAAGGAGCAGCTTGAAAACAGAGTCTCTCAAGCAGGTGGAGGAGGAGGGAGGAAGGCTGACGGCAGAGTCAGCTGGGACATCGGAAACTAGAAGCAAAATGGTGGGAAGGACAGGAAAGGAGTGGGGCCCAGGCAGCCCCAGACTGTGGCACGGCTCCACTGGGCGTGAGGGCCTGTGACCCGGGCCCCACGTGCACACGTGTGAACATGAGCATGAAGACAGACACACACGTAGGAACCCGGGAGAGGACATGGAAGCAGAGAATGGCACCGAGGCTCTAGGATGACGCCAGGGGATGAGGTGGTACGGCCAAGACAGAGCGCAGCGGGGTCGAGCACACCCAGTGAAGCAGTGGGGCTGACTGCAGGGCAGGGGAGCAGTTAGGGGTGCAGAGAGGACGGCGACGTGGCCACACTGAGCGGCGCGAGTCCTGACGGGACCCGACTGGCCTGCCACACCGCCGAGGCCCGGGCCCACGACCCGTGCGCAAACATGCCCACTGAGCCCAGAGGGGCAGGGGAGGGGGAGAGACCGACACCGAAAGATCCAGAAAGGGCCAAGAGCAGAGAGACGACTGCCTGCCTAGCCCCACCCAGCCGCAGCCCGCCCGCAGGGGAAGGGGGTGAAGCCACAAAGTGCCTCCTCAGGCTGACCCGGTGGGGGACGGCGGCCAGGGTGACCTAAGAGCAGCCCCGAGGACCCTGCGGGCCGCGGCATCACAAGATCGGAGGTGACACTGGAACACACACAGGTGGATCAAACGACTTCTGAAAACTGCACGTTCTCAAACTGCAGGAATGCCAGCAGCCAAGGGCTCGCGTGGCTCCAACTCTTCTAAAAGTGGGCAACAACACAAGAAGCGCGAGGTCCTGGGTGAGGAGGAGGCCCCGGGCGGGGTGTTAGGGAATGCATCTGGCAAGAAGGTGACCTCAGCGCCGAGGCAGCGGACCAGAAAACACGAAACTTCGTTTACACCCCACTGGAGCCAAAGCCCGTTCCCTCCTCTGCCTGTGGCACTGGCCTGTACCTGTGTGATATAATTTAGCACCTGGAGAAGAGAAATCTAAAGAGACAGGGTTAATCACAAACAATTCACAGGGAGAAAAGGAAAACAACTTACTTAACATTACTGTACTTTACTATGGAACACTTAAAAGATGTCGCTAAGCGTGTATTCTACAGTAAAATTAAGACTAAGACTTAACGGCTTAATCACGGGGGTGAGGAGGACGTTACTTAAAGGAGGGATGCAAGTTCAAATGGCAAACTATTCTCCAGCATGGCGGTGCATGCTGCAGGCCGTGGCGCCCGGCTCAGCGCGGTGGAAGGCGTGGCCTCCGACTGCCCTCTGCGCAGGACAGGGGGACACGCCGTGGAAGCTGCTGCAGACAGACCCTGGACAGGCAGGTCTGGGCGCACAGCAGGTCCAAAAGCGGCGAATGAACCAAAAGACCTAAGGGCAGGGGCACAGCAGCAGCCACAAGAAAGGGCGGCAACCAGCACCCTCCCCCAGCTCCACACACCGCTCGGAGCGTGCACGCGTGGGAGCTTTGGAGGAAAAATAACTTGGGAATTCCCTCTGTGACTCGCTACCCCCTCCTCCCACCCGCCCCATGGAATTAAGGGAAAAAGAAAAAAAGAAAAAAAAAAAAAAAAAAAAAAAAAAAAAATAGCATGGGATGGAAAAAGGAAATGTCACGTACCAAGCAGGGGGCAGGGCCTGGCCGGCCACACGTGCTGACTGAGGACCAGGTCACAATTTAAAAGACCCACAAACCTTTCGATACACATTTGAAAACAGAAACCACGCTGAAATTCACGTCGAGTTGTAAAAACTTCAAAAGGAAGAGCCAAAAAAGGAGCGTGCCAGCCGGCCGCCAGCAGTGCGGAGGCCCCGCGAGCGCCGCCTCCGAGGCCCTTCACCCCTCAGGCCGGGCCCACCATGACCACCTGCTTTTGTCTGTTGGGGTGAAATAGTTTGCCATCTGAGGAGAGGAGAGGTGAAGAAGGCTCAGGGACAAACGAGGTCTGCCTTTACCTCGAGGCCGCTGCTTCTCCGCGTCATAGATCATGACCACTTCAGTGACCTGGGAAGAGGGCAAGGGCGGGAGTCAGGCTGCTGGGGGCGGCAGAGGCCGAGAGGCGGAGGACGCGCCCGCTCTGGCTGTCCTGAACCTGTCTCCTTTCCAAGAAGACCCTCCACCAAACAACGGCCCGGGGACCTCTTAACTGGATGTGGGGGCGGGGCGGGGCGTGTCCTGAGAAGCCCGAAGCAGGCAGAGGGAGAGCTAAGGGCCCCAGGCCCGGCTCTGCCGGGCCGGCCCCACGGCTGTGCCTGAGCTGTGTGCGCAGCGCAGGCGGAGGTGGGCGAGAGCCGGAGCCGCAGGGCACCCTTCCTTTCAGGCAGGGGGCTGGGCAGTCCGCTCCTCCTGACCTCCCAGGGGCCTCGGTGACCGGGACTCTTGGCACAGGTCCTCGGCACAGCGGGCGTTGCCTGCCACCTGCATGCTGACCACGACCACCAGGACCCAGGGCGCGGCCTCTGGGTGGGGTGGGAAGTCCCCACGACAAGTCTGGGCCTTCCTTTCCGTCTGGACTATCCTGCCACGCCCCAGGTTTCCGGGAGGGAAGTGGGCCGCCCCTCCCCGGCCTGAGCCCCAGCAGAGGAGCACGGGGCTCGTACCTTCTGTCCTGTCTGTCCTACCAGAGCCTCAGCCCCAGCGGGCAGCCACCTCCCTCTTCTTCACCCACCAAACCCCTCACGAGACACATTACTAAAGGGCATTTATAACTAGCCTTTTCCGGAAAACAAAGCTACGCTCAGGAGGAAGACCTGCTGTCACTGCAAACAGGCCAGAACACCACAACCAAGGCCTCGGCCTCGGCCTCCACACCCGCCGAGACTCGCCCGCTGGGGGCAGAGCTGCCATGGGTAGGTCCTGGGGAGAGCTGGCTGCTCAAGACGGCCCCGAGGACCTTCACCCAGCCCTGAGTGGGGGGACAGCACCCCACCCCTGGGTAGCAGATGGCTCTGCCACCTTCACTGAGGAGCTCAAGGACGGGTAAAGACGTGGGGGAGGGGAGGGGAGGGGCGGGCGGGGCGGGGCAGAGCCTCCCGAGCAGCCAGTAGAGAACTCACCACTCCAAATTTCTTGAAGTATTCCCTGAGCTCTGTCTCACCACAATTGTGAGGAATTCCACCAACAAATATTTTATTTGATTTACTGTTATCGCTCCTGGGTCCTTTCTGCTGTTTCAACAAGGAAAAGACGGTTAGTTCACTTGAGGAACCTTCCAGGGCTCGCGCGAGCTGTGTGCGATGCAATCGCTCCCTTGGGAGCTGGGCCCAGCACTCCCCGCCCCCCGCTGCGACCACCCACCCCAGCCTTCCCGCTTTCCTAGAGACCCGGCGCCACGGCATCAGCACGTGCGCAGTACCACGGGCCAGTGTGCCACCGGCTGAAGGGGTGAAACTGGGGAGCGGAGAAGGCTAAGGGGGGAACGAGGCTCCGCGGTGCAGGCTGGTAGTGAGGACGCTGGTTTCTAAGCTGGTGACAAAGGGGACCGTGACGGCCTAGTAGCCGAGGGACGGCTGTCGTTCCCTCCTGGCCGCCATCAGGACCTCGCGCCCTGGCCTGCGCCTGCCCCTGGAGAGCCCTCCCGTGGACGCACCACTCAGAGGCGGCCCGAGCAGGGGAAGGGCCACGCCGCGCAGGTCCCCAGGCGCATGGGCGCCCACACTGCACTCCGCTCTGCCCGCCGCCCCCAGCCCCCCTCCTCCCGGTCCTCACTCCTAAGCGCCCCTTCTCTCTACCCAGAGATCAGGATTTACGGTGTCCCGCTGCCATGCGGGCAAACCCAGCCAACTCTTCACAGCTGCCTCTGCGGTGGGGCCTGCCGCGCTGCTCCCCAGCCTTCCAGGACCCAACAGTGCCGGCGGCGGAGCGCCTGTTAGCAGCGCCCATCTCAGTGCCTGCCCCAGGCCTGCTGACCGAGGAAACCCGGGGGTGAGGCCGGGGGTCAGCGCCGGACAAGCTCGCGGGCCGGAGCTGCCGGCACATTCCACGATGGTGGAGCACCCTCAGCTATCCCGCGCCCTCGGCACAGGCAGTGCAGCAAGGCTGAAGGGGATTGCCCCCCCCAAGAACCACCGTGGGTGGGCAGTGGGGGGAGAGGCCTGGGCGCCGCGTGACTGTCGAGCCAGGACAGGTCTGGTCCGATGAGGCCGACAGCCGCGCTCGCCTCTTAAGTGTCGTTTTACGCCCCGGCAGCTGCCAGGCCCCCACACACGCACTGCACACCTCGCCCTCTCTTCCCCGGCTAGGCCTCCCCCCAGGGCCTGGGGGCTCAGGCCTGGCCTCCGGTGGCTGCAAGCTTAAGTGGCTGAAGGAGACCAGCAGAGGCTGCGATGGGAACTGGATGTGAGCTGCCACCGTTTGATTTTTTAAGGTGGACTACCAAGAATCTTCTTGGCTGCAAGATTAAAAAAACCTTTTAGCTCTGGATTCATCTGAGCAATTTTCTGCTGCTCAAATGTCAAAAAGAGAAGACCCTGTGACGCTCCCTCCGTGTCAACGAGCAAAACTCTGCCCTGGTCTTCAGCGCTGACTCCGAAGTGCAGAGAGCCGGGCGCCAGCCCCTTACCCATCCTTCCTTGGGCCGCGTCCTCTCCGGCTGCATCCCCCGCGGCGTACATGGCTTTGGGTCGATCTGTGAAGAGGTTCAGACCAGCCAGTTGTGAACAAGGAGAAAAGGCGCCTCCCACACTCCCCGCGGCACATGCTCCCCTGGGCCATGCTCCGCCACCCAGCCTGAGCCCCAGGGCGCGGCCGGTTCCAATCCAGCCCTCAGTGAAACATCTTTAATATGACAACCAAACAAACTCAGTGACGGAATTAAGACAAGAAACAAGACACACAAAGGAGACAGGCAGACAAGGCGGGTGGGCCCAGGAACTTACGTTTCGGCCATCTAATGTATGTGGTCTGCTGGCAAGCACTGTCCCCACACAGTTTGGGTCCTTAAATTTGACAAACCCAAAACCTCGAGACTGGTTGGTGGTTTTATCTTTCATGATAACACAGTCTACGACTTCTCCATATTGAGAAAAGTAGCTGCGGAGTGTCTCTGCTCAGAGATTGGGGACAAAAAACACAACACACACACAGGACCAGAGCATTAGGCACAGGCCTCTGGCCTGCCGGCAGCACCTGAAGGGGCTGGCACTGGCTACAATGGAACTGGCTGATGGCCCGGCCACTTGGGGGGGGTAATAGAGGGGGGGCAGGAAAGGCTCGGGGGCCGCTGCAGGACACCCGGCACCGCGCTGCCAATAAGTGAGGCCGCCGCACTGGGCCCTGCGGTCCCCCAGGGGAAGGCGGCTGAAAGGACGCAGGTGTGACCGGCAGGCACGCAGGCCGCGCTCCCTCCCAGCCACCCTGCTCGGCTCTGCTGCCGTCAGAAGCTACCCCGGCCTTTCCTAGGCACCTCAGTCTAAAGTCGACCCTGTCACCCCAACGTGAGCCCCCAAAACAACATTCAACAATTAAAGCAAATGCACAGCTGCTTCTGCCCCCACCCAATTCCCAAATACCCTCCATTGAGATAACGCCAAAGGATTTTTCTCTTTTAAACCCGAAAGAGTAACAAGGGACCAACAGACAGCCCGCGACGGCCCCGTCCCCGCGGTGTCCCCCGGCCGTGCCTACCTTGAGTGGTGCTCCAGTCGAGGCCGCCCACGAAGAGCTTCCTGCAACCCAACACAAGCGCATCAGGGGCTGCGCGCTCCTCGCCCACGACGCGCCCCAGCTCTGGCACACCGACACGAGGGCGAGGGAGGCAAGCTCCCTGCCAGCAGGCAATGGGCAGCCCTGTGCTCCCCGGCAAGCCCCCTGGCCCCCAGCTCCTCTGGGCCACCACTCCAGGTCCCTCGTGAAGACGTTCACCACCGACCCTGCAGGAGTGGCCCCCGGCCCTGCGGATACTGCCATGACCCAGCTGAGGGCGGGGGCCCGGCTCCCCCATCGCTCCTCGGTCACGTCTAGCCCCGCCCCCCGCCCAGTGCAGACCCCACCCTGCACAGCCGACGACCAACAGGCCACCCTGGAGGAGGGCAGGACGGGGAAGGGGACGGGGTCCGAGGCTGCCCTCTTCCGGCAGCTCACCCACCCGGCCCCGCCCTGGCGCTGCCAGGCCAAGCCAGGGTCCCGCACGCGGGAGCCACAGGGGCCCCGCGGAGCCGCCAGCACCACCTCCTGCCCCAGCTGGGCCAAGGCTCTGTGCGGAGCCCCAGACGCAGCCTCAGGCCGCCGCGCGCCCGTCAGGGGCCTGTGCCACGCCAGCCCCGTTCTGAGCAGAGGAGACTCGGGCCCGGTGTGCTCCGCCACGGGGCCACCCCGCCCCCGCCACACGGAGAGGGCGCAAAGACGAAGCAGGGCGAGCGCCCCCGCGGCCCAGGTCTTGGGGGTCTGGAGGGCGAGAAGGGAAACGTGACGAGGCAGCCTGCGGGCTCGGGCCCCTGGCAAGGAGCCCGCGAAGACGCGCGTGGGGCGGGCGCGCCAGGCCGGCGGCTGCACCGGGGCCCTCTCGGGCCTTGCTGAGGCCACCAGGGGCACAGCGGCGGTGTGGGGACAAGGAAAAGGGGCGCTCAGACAGCCGCAACGAGAAACACAAAGCCCAATTCACCGGGAAAAATCACAACCTCCGTTTAGCGACGCGACCAGCCCAAGCAGGGCGGCAGCGAGCCGGCGGCCGTGCGGGCTACCGGGGCCACCCCGGCCCTGGCTGACATGGCGAAGCCAGACACGGGGGGGAGGCTGGCAGCGACGCTACCGGGACAAGTGACAAAGCTGGAACGCGGCCTGGGATTAGCTAACGGGAGGGTTCCAAGGCCAGGTTCGAGCGGCTGCGCCGTGTTCGTCCAGGAGGCGGCTCTGTTCCGAGGACGTCCCACCTCCAGCAGCGCCCACAGCAAGGGACGAGACGCCAGCCCGGTGGGACGCGAGGTACCGCTCCTTCACCTGCTGAGCCCCAAGTCCGTGAAACGAGTAAGTTATGGAAATGCCTGTACGTCCAGGACGGCAGCCGCCCCCGCCTGAGGCGCGGGGGGCCACTGCGGGAGGCCACGGCCCCCTCGCCGCCGTGCACGAGAGGCCACCCGTGGCCCTGGAGCACGCTCCCCGGGCTACAGACAAGGTCCCGGAAGTCTCCGTGCTCCCTGGCTTTCCCCTCCTCAGCGGCAGGGACCCTCTCCAGTGCCCCAGACGTGTCAAGGCAAGACCGCCAGCCCCCCGAGGTGGTGCGTGGGCACACGGGAACGGAGCACGCTCAGAGCGTGGGAGGCCGGAGGGACCCCGGTGCCGGCGTCACAGCTTCTGCCCCCTAAGTAGCTCCCTGCCAACTGCTCCTGGGCGCTGGGTGGCCCTAAAGCCTTCGCGGGGTTCCTGAACACTGGGCCCCGCAGATTAAGGGACGAGCTGGGAACACCCTGTGCCCCGCCCGCCCTGCCCCTGAGGCTGGCGCCAGGGAGTCCTCGCAGCCTCTGGGCCGCACACCCGGCGGGCTGCTCGGAGCACTCCTGGCCCGTGAGCACGGGTAAGTCGCCGGCTCCTGACCAAAACAGGCACAAAGCTGTGCCGAGGGAACGGTGGAAGGCGTTGGGGGTCTGCAGGCTGTCCCCGGGGCCTGGGAGCCCACCTGAAGGTGGCCATTACCCTACCATTCTCGAGCGCGTGTGCCGAGCACACAGTAGGTGCTCAGTCCACGCTCAGGTGACCTGTCCTGACACAGCCCCAGGGGGTCCTGCAGATGCGTCCCGAGAAAGTCACCCTCTTCGGCTGGCTTTGGACCCCTCCCCGGCCTTTGCTTTGGGCGCCACTGCGAGGGGCTGAGGCCAGAGGCGGCCCTGGGGGTCGCTCAGCCCCGCGGGCGGCCACCACGCCTCCTGCCCTCTGGGCAGCCCCGGGCCAGCGTCTGGGTGACATCCGCTCCGCGGCTGCACGGACCCCCTGGGCTCCCTCACCTCCACGGCGCCGGGCACTCGGGGCCACTCTCGGGGGCCAGCTCCACCACCTGCCGGGCCGCCCCAAGGCCAGGGCAAGCACGGCTGTTTCGTAAACGGGCTCTTTCCGAGCGTGCGCTACGGATGGCCTGTACCGCACAGGGACGCTGGAGGTGGGCGCCGGGCGCTGGCTAGCAGGACAGCAGAGGAACGTCCTCAGCGCCCGCGGCCGGCGCGCACTGGCGGGGTGCCGGGACGCGGTGCGTAAGGCAGGGGCTCCGGGTTAGGGGTGCTCTGAGGATGCTTTTCAACGTTGCACGGGGGGCGGTGGGGAGACGTATGGGAGCCCTGCATGACGTTGTGCAGGTCTGTTTTATAAGTTCGCAGCTTTTACTATGCACCTACTGTTTACGTATGTTCACGTATGAATGACGTACTTCTGTGAAGTTCTATAAAAATGTAATTCGGTGGGTTTAGAAGAAAACACAAAGCGAGACAAATCAGGGTCTCAGCTTGACACTCAGCCTGAGCTGCCCGCCCCTCTCAGCGGGGACACGGGCCTCCCACCCGGGCCGGCAGACGTCCTGAAGCCCCGTGAGGCGCTGGGCAGCACCAGGGCCAGATGGGGCTGGGGGAGCACTGGCCTGGGAGCCAGTGCTTCTGGGCGCTTCCCCTTCCTCCAGAGACAAGCGCTCAGGGAAGGCCGCCCCGGCAGGCAGTGGCTCCCGGTCACACAGCCAGGCCGGCCCACCTCAAAAGCTCGGCCTCCTGAGCTGTGACCTCCACGTCCTCTGCCCTCAAGCCCTCCACCCCACCCTCCCAGCACAGCAGGAGCGTCTGCCCGACCATCCCACAGGCCCCAGGCGAGACGCCTGGTCGAGAAGCACATGTCAGAGAAACGTAACCTTGCGTCCAAAAGACCGTTCGCGACCCTTAAGCTGACCCCACCACCTTCCAAGAAAGAGCGGGGCCACCTGCACGAGCCGTGGACAGGCACGCGAGACCACCAGACAACCCCGTCCGTGGGGTGGACGCAGTGGGGCCGGCCTCTGCGGATTCTCTGCACGGGCCGTGAGCATGGGAACCCCGGGCCTGGCCCACCCACTCCTGGGGGTGACCGTGGCAAACCCCTCAGCCCCCCGCGAAGGGCAGAGCGAGACCGACGCTTACAGGACACCCCCCACGGGCCCTGGGCAGGGGGCGTCAAGACCGCCCGCAGCCGTGCTCAGAGGCAGAGGTGCCCCCGAGCAGAGAGCAAGCCCTCAAACCACAGGGCGCTGCCCACGGGAACCCAGGCCTTCCTAGACGGTCTCGACCGGGGCAGAGCTGCCTCCCGGGGGACACGCGGGCACGTGTGGGGACACTCCTGCTCCATGCTCAGCACCCGCAGGGCCAAGACTCCAGCAAGAGCCCCAGGCAGCCCCTGGCCGCCAGCCCCTGTCGCCCTCCACGTCACAAGGGCCGCCTTCCCCACGAGGCGCTGCCTTCGCTGAACTGAGGAGAGATGCCGCCAGTCCTCTCGTGTGCCACAGCCACGTCCCCTCTGCTCCTAACCCAAGCTCCTGGACCCAAAGCCTTCCCCCCCATAACCCACCCCAGAAGTTACCGTGACCACGGAGAACCCGGCCCAGGCCACATGCGTGTGTTCCCTGGGCACCGCCTGGACACTCGGCACGCAGGCCCGTCCCGCTCTCACCCCGAGGCCACTTCCCTGGGGCTGCTGTCTGAGCCTGGGGGCGCCCAGGCTGTGTCCCTGCGGCTTCTTGAAGGTCCCCAAGGCTGCCGGGACTCTCCCTTCGAGAACTTCCAGGTGCCCCCGTCTTACCAGTCCTGGGGTGACTCAGATACAACTACTTCCCCAAGATGCAACCTCCCGCAAACGTCCCTCTCCAGCTCCGTGACCAAGTCTGCTGCTGCTCCACAGCAGCTGGGACAAATCGGCCTGGGCGCCGGAGGCAGCGTCTTGTCCCTCACGAGGTGGGCAGGAGCACAGCCCCAGAGGGGTCCCCAGCCGGGCGGCAGGCACCCGGCAGCCTGCCAGGCAGTCGGCGGGCACGTGCCGACATCCGAGAGCCGGCGTAAGGGCCGGCCAGGGCCCCCAGCCCCCGCCGGGAGGAGCTGCCTCCTGGGTCCTGAGGTGCAGAAAGCCCGAGGCCGGCTCCCCACCCAGGACTCCCACCTGGCCCCCCGAGCTCCCGCACGGGCCACCTGCATCGGCGCCTGCTACTCTAATCCTCGCCCCAGAGCAGCCGAGCCTCTGCCCACCCGTCCATTAAGTGGGGGAGCCTCCCTTGGTAGCCCCAGAACCCTGGCACCTCCCCGGCCCTCCCCGAGCCGCCCCTGCCCGGCTGGCTGAGGAGCAGACCCTGCAGACCCACGCCGGCGCCCCCGGGTGCTGCCCCCAGGCCGGTTCCTGAGCCCCCGCTCCAGAAGCGCAGTCCTGCTCGCCTCCCCACAGCAGCAGCCGCGGGCAGGCCGGGGCTCGGGCACGGCACAGGGACCGTTTCCGTCAAGCACGACCCCCACTCCTACACGCGTCGCGTGGGGCCTCCCAACCGGAAATGGCGAGAGGACCCCGCGGTCAGGCCGCCTGGGGGGACCCCTGACCTCCAGTGCAAGCGCAGGGCAGGGCCTGCAGAGCGCCGCCATGCCGCTCTCTCCACGGAACGGCCACAAGGCTCCTCGCTCGGCCCTTCTCGCCACTGAGCTTTCACCTGCCGAGCCCTCCAAAACCGGCTGCGGGCCGCGCGCACGCCTGCCCCGGCGGGGGAGGGACAGCACCCGAGCAGGGCACCGGGTCCCCGTCCCCCTCCCGCCCCTCCTGCCCCGAGCGCAGGAGGCTGCGCAGCACCCAGGGCGGGGCCCTCCCAGGCCCAGGCTCAAGAGCGCCTGGGGAGGCGGGGGACGGCGGGGAGGGGGCCATGGCCCTCGGGACCCCGTTTCCTCATCGCCAGCCCCAGAGCTAGGACCCCTTGAGCGCCGCTGGGCGGTGCAGTGAGGTCGGCTGGAGCATCGCTCTCCGGGCCCGCGCCTGAGGCCGGATCTCGAGGCTCCTTCCCCTGCCCCTGGTCGGGGGACCTGCCACGTGCCCGGGAAGGGCCGCCGCCGAGCCCGGGACGGCGGAACCACGCGCCCGCCTGCAGCAGGAGGGCGGCCCCCGCGCCCTTCCCGTGCGGCTCCCCTCGAGCGGGGCCTTGTGCGGCTGCCCCGGTTTCACAGCAGCGACGCCGCGCGGCGACTTCTCGCCTCCCCCCCGCCCCGCACGCGGCCTCACGGGCCCCGGGAGCCCGCGCTGCTCCCGCGACCCCAAGGCGGACCCCGGGCACCCTCCACGCGCCGCCTTCTGCCCCGGGCCAAGGGCGCCGGAAGCGCGGCCCACGCGGCCCGCTGGGTCCTGCCGTCTTCCCGGGGAGAGCCGCCGCCCCGCTCGCCGCAGCCCCGCAGGCCCGCAGCCCCGCAGCCCGGCCGCGGACGGAAGCCGCGCGCGGGCCCGCGTGACCTTGGCCCGGGTCTCCCCGGCGCCCCAAGGCCCGGCGGCCGCAGG
>JAKSZT010054021.1:100285-116090 GCA_026826555.1 Tolypeutes matacus | reverse complement strand
TGCGGGGCTCTCCTGGGTACAGACCAGAGATGCTGCTAGATAATCCCCCTAGGACAGCCCCACAACAGGGAAGATGCGGCCCCATGTGGCAGCAGTGCTGCGGGGAGGACGCGGGGCTACACCGACGATAATAAGTAGGTGAAGTGTCTGCTTTTGTCAGATGGTGACCTTCGCCCAAATGGCCGACTGAAGTTGTAATGGACTCGTCGGCGTAGCATTGGATGTACCCAAGTGCGAAGGAACCGGGCCTCGGGCAAACAGTAAAACACGCTGCACACACACCCTTGCCCACCTGAGTGTGCCGAGCACATCGACCCCCGTTTCAGCAGCCACAGAGCCACGGGCACTGAGTCAGTTACCAGACCCGGTTTCCAGATGGTAAAGGGAGGCTCCCCAGAGGAGCAATGTGCTGCCCTCCCCCCAGCACCCCCTCACTGCGCTGCCCTGTGACACTTAGGAGAGGAGCGTCTGGCTCCTCACTGGGCGAGCCCTGGAAGCCCACGGAGGAGAGCAGAGGACTCCAGGGTGGGCTGTTCTGCTGGCAGCGTGCTGAGCACAAACGTAGGACAAGCTGGCAAGTTCCTTCCAAACTGTGCGAGCCCAACAACCTCACTTTGAGGAGTTTATCCCCAAACACTGGGCCGAGTGTGCAAACATAGATGCCCCAGAATAACAGAAACCCATTGTTAGATGCCCAGAAAATTCTAAATAACCCACACGTCCACCTGTCGGTAACTGGCTAAACAAACGATGAAGTGGGAGGGGCTTGTAAGATGCACAAAATGTGGTCAAATGAAGGAAACCAGACACAAACTGCTTAGAATAATATATTTTAAAAAATACATCTATTGGGAAGCGGCTGTGGCTCAATCAGTGGGGCTCCCGTTTGCCATATGGGAGGCTCCGGGTTCGGTTCCCGGGGCCTCCTGGTGGGGGCGGGCCCACCCGCACGGCGTGGTTAGCTGACCCAGCGAGCACAAGCAGCAAGGGGGGGGATAAATGAATGAATAAATAAAATATTAAAAAAAAAAAAAACCATCTATAGACAATAAAACAACAAAGAGCTGTGAACCTGCCATGAAAACAAAATGGCTGTGTTTTGTCACGTTTGTTCCAGATCATTTAAAAAAGAGGAAGACCCTGTTTTCTTTCCTCCCCATTCATTTCCTCTCTCCTACCCCAGGCCCAAACGGGTGTGCAAACACTGATCTGGATTTACTCCCAGCTTAAATATAAGTGGACCCAACACACAACATATGGTTTGGTTACTTATTATTTCAAAATCACAATTTCATGGAGTGCGACCAGCCTGTGACGCTGACCATGCCTAGGCACGGGGTGGAGACCACGGGGGGTTGTGCTGTGGTAGCAGCCGTGGAGACCTGGAATCGTGTTAGCCACCTGATGCTTTTTCACGGCCCACCCCCCGGTATTAGGTTCCTAGGGCTGCAGCGGGGAGGCAGGTGGCTCTAGGTGTCTTTTTTTTTTTTTTTTAAGATTTTATTTATTTATTCATTTATCCTCCCCTTGCTGCTTGTGCTCGCTGGGTCAGCTAACCACGCCGTGCAGGCGGGCCTGCCCTCACCAGGAGGCCCAGGGAACCGAACCCGGGGCCTCCCATATGGTAAACGGGAGCCCTACTGATTGAGCCACAGCCGCTTCCCTCTAGGTGTCTTTTCCAGCTGCTGGCGGCTCCCGCCATTCCTTGGCTTGTGGCAGCATCAGTCCAATTTCTTCCTCTGTCTTCACATAGCATCCTCTGGGTCCTCTCCTCTTCTTAGGACACCAGGCATTGGATTTAGGGTCTAATCCAGTATGACCTCATCTTAACTAATTACATCTGCCAAGAGTCTATTGCCAGATAAGTTCATATGCTGAGGTTTTGGGGGGCATGGATTTTGGGGGGACACTGTTCTATCCAGGACAGCTCCAGTAGGCTATGAGGTCTGCCAGGGTCAAGGCTGGGCCTGTCTTGGTCGTCACCGGGTCCCTGGTACCCAGCTCAGAGCCTGCACGTAGCAAAGTGCTCGATGCATGTTTGATGAATGAACGGATTTCACTCTCCATGACTCACGGCTCTGAAGTAGGAGTCTGCCAGCTCTCTCTGTGAAGCAGGGGTTCTTAGCCTTTTTTGTTCCACGGACCCTTTATAAGTCCACACGGCACTGCATGTGTTATTTAATAAATAGTTCACACCCACACCAACATGTCCTCACAAGAATAATGTTTTTTTGAATTTCAAAAAAAACACGGACTCTTTGTTAAGAATTCTTGGGGTAAGGGGCCAGATAATAAATAATAAATATTTTCGGCTCTGTGAGCCAGGCAGTGTCCGCCGAAACGGCTCAGCTCTGCCCGTGTAGCAGGAAAGCCCCGTGGATGACGTGTCAACAAATGGGCACGGCTGTGTGCCCATAACTTTATTTGTGGACACAGACATGTGAATGTCATGTAACTTTTGCATATCAAGAAATATTTTTCTGGGGAGTAGATGTAGCTCAGGTGGCTGAGTGCCTCTTCCCGTGTACAAGTCCTGGGTTCGGTCCCCAGTACCTCCTAAAACTTTTTTTTTTTTTTTTACTTTTGAACTTTTTTCAACCATATAAATGGCAAATACTAACTTTAGGTAGCAGGCTGTACAAACACAGACCACAGGGTGGGTTTGGCCTGTGGGCTGTACTTTGCTGACTCCTGTTGTATTGCGTTCAAATATTTTTATAAAAATGTGTTACTTTTCTAATAAGAAAGTTCTTACATTTTCTTTTTTCTTTGTTAAAGGGTGAGGTTCTGAAGTGAGATTCCCCTGTGCCACCCACTAGCTGTGTGCCCGTGAGGAAGTCACTTGCCCTCTCTGAGCCTCTGTCTGCCCTCTATGGCATGAGGTAATGATGACTCATAGTAGGTTCTCCCATGAGGAGTGGAGACAATGAACGATCACGTTCCATTCCTTGATGACACTGGGCAGTGGCTAAGGTGGTTCTCTGATCGTAGAGAGGAGGAAACTGAAGTTCAAAGGTAAAGTGCTTGGCCTCCAGCCAAACCTGGACTCAGGACCCACAGAAACTGAGTGATGATGAATGTGCGTGTGGGAACACTGTATTTTCTGCCTAAGTTTTCTGTAACCCTACATCTTCTTTAGAAAACATTTTTTAAAAATACAGTATTGTGGGAAAAGATCTATTCATCTGGAATAGACCAAACTTCACTACTGCTCCACTAAATGGTCTGAACTTACTTAGCAAAAACTATTTTCTTGTATATTTTAAGGCTGTCCTCATTTGAGGTATTTGTTACCTGGCAATAGCTAACTGATAGGGTCTACCTTTCCCTAGCTCAGGCAGGGCAGTCTGGAGCATCCTTTGGATTGGGTGACATCTGGGGGAGCAGCCGTAGCCATGCCCAGCAAAGGTCCCACCACAGCGGCCTGGACAGCAGCTGGGGAGGGGGCCGAGGGAACAGGCACGGTGAACTCACGTGAGGACAAAACAGAGTGCCTCTTTCCTTCTGGGGCTCTGTGCTGGGGTGACAGAGGAGGAAACTGAGGCAGGTAAGTGACAGAGCAAGGATCCGATCCCGCCGCCGGGGGCTCAGAGAGGAGCGCAGGGTCGGTTCCCGAGCTCGCCCTGGAGGCGCCTGCCGCTCAGCGGCCGCCAGGGGCCGCTGCCCACGCCGCGGGGCCGCTGCCGGGTCCGCCTCCCGGGCCCGCCCCCCGGGGCCTACCCCGCCCCCGGCCCACAAGGCCGTGCAGGGCCGGGACTCGGACGCAGTGAGATCCCGAGGCCGGGGCCGCCTCCCAGCCCGCAGCATGAGCGTCCCGGCCGCGACCCCCATCTTCGCCCCCGGCGAGAACTGCAGCCCCGCGTGGCGGGCGGCGCCCGCGACCTACGACGCCACAGACACGCACCTGCAGATCCTGGGCAAGCCGGTGATGGAGCGCTGGGAGACGCCGTACATGCACGCGCTGGCGGCGGCTGCCTCCTCCAGAGGTAGGCCCTCCCAGGCGGGAACCGCGGCCTCCCCGCTATGGGGGTAAACTGAGGCTGGGGGCCGAGCTGTCGCTCAGACCCAGGGGCCAGCACCAGCGCCTGTCTGTGCCTCCCTTTCCTTACCCAGAAACCGGGGTGCTGTGGGCACAGGGGCTGCACACAGTACCAGGCACTTCCTCTGGAGGGGGCAATGAGGGGCCGTGCCACCAGCATGGGGACGGGCTCCCCAGGCGGGCCAAGCAGGACCCCGGTGGACGTCGGCCCCTGGCTCCCAGCCTGAGGTCGGCACAGAGGGGTCTGCAGCCTGGTGCAGGGGCTGCCCCGAGGACGGTGGGGAGTTTGCAGCCACTGTGGACCCCCCCCCAGCAGCTCCACCCCAGGGCTAAGAATAGCTGGGATCGCTGTGCGCAGGGCAACAGCTGCCGCTGCGCGGCCCTGCCAGCTGGACGTCCAGGGGCTGCCCCGCCGCGCTCGGGAGCCACCTGGGAAGTGGCCTGAGTCCCCACCTGGCAAACAGGCACACCCACTGCCTCCCCGCAGAGGGCTGGGGTGTCTCTCTGGGCCCCCCCCGGCCCCCGGCAGCTTGGTGTTAGGAGACCTCGAACCCAGGTCTCCCCTTGCCCGTCTTGCAGATTCCTTTGTGGGGAGGGCGGGCAGGGGAGAGAAAAGTAACCAAGCAGGGGTGAGAGCTGCCAGCACCCATAGCTCAAAGTCCAAGGCCCTGGCCTCCCCCGCCAGGCCGCGGCCACCTCCCTGGCCTTCCGCCTCACGCTGGCCCTCGGCCACGGCCCACGCTGTGCCTTCTCAGAGCCGCTGTGCTCCGTCCCACGGCCCTGCCCCTGCCTGTGCCGTGGTCTTGGCCCCGGCCCTGTGCCTTCTCCCGCAGGCCACCTCCGCAGCCTGGCGTCCACTGCTTGACCTCCGCGCTCTTCGTCTGCCCAGGGGGCCGGGTCCTGGAGGTGGGCTTTGGGATGGCCATCGCAGCCTCTAAGGTCCAGGAGGCGCCCATCGACGAGCACTGGATCATCGAGTGCAACGACGGCGTCTTCCAGCGGCTCCAGGACTGGGCCCAGAGGCAGCCACACAAGGTGCCCCTGTCTGCAGTGCTCCCCCCAGAACCCCATTCCTTCCGGTGAAGGCCCTGCCCCCAGAGGGGGGTGGGGGCACTGGTCTCCTCTTGGAAGCTCCTCTGCTCCCACGCTTTCAGTAGAAGATTGAACAGGGAGAGCCTGGGGACCACTCTGACCCGCAGTCTTTTCTCTGTCCCAAGGTCGTCCCCTTGAAAGGCCTGTGGGAGGAGGTGGCGCCCACCCTGCCAGATGGCCACTTTGACGGTGAGGGGGCTCTGGGTGCTGGAGGCGGGAGGGAGACATGTCCTGGAGATACGCTCGCGGAAGTACCTTCTAAAGAGGTAGACGTCCCCGACGTGTCCTTGTGACCAGAGCCCAGGACGGGGGTGGGGGCACGCAAGTACACGGGAAGGGGCCTGGGCCGGGGCGTCCGCTGAGGAGGCTCTCAGCGCAAGCTCTGGGTTCTCGGGCTGCGCTCGCTCTCCGCAGGGATCCTGTACGACACGTACCCCCTGTCCGAGGAGACCTGGCACACACACCAGTTCAACTTCATCAAGGTAGGGGCCCTGGCCGCCGAGGGGCCGCCCCGGGGCGGGGGCTCGGGGCAGGGGAAGCCTGCGCTGCCCACAGCCTCCGCCCGCCCCCAGGCCCACGCCTTCCGCCTGCTCAAGCCCGGCGGCGTCCTCACCTACTGCAACCTCACCTCCTGGGGCGAGCTCCTGAAGTCCAAGTACTCGGACATCGCCGCCATGTTCCAGGTGCGGCCCCCGCGGGGGCCGGACTCCTGGGGGTGCGGGAAGGCAAGGAGATGCGGGCCCCCGAGGCGGGGCCTTGCTCCCCGGAGGCCTTGGGGCCCCTCCTGGCTGCGGGCGGCCGCCTCCCCTCAGCCAGCACACACGCAGAGGCCCGTTTCCAAAGGTGCCAGGTGGACGTGCGCTGTCACGGGGACCCTGCTGTGACCCCCAGTCGGGAGCCAGGCAAGCGCCTCCCTGGCTCTTCCACCCTCCAGGGCTCCCCAGTGCCCTCGGGAAGCAGCCTGGGACGCTCTTCTGGGAACCGGCCGGGCTGTGTGGCCCCTGGAGCCGCTTTTCTCTGAAAACACCCGCCAGGGCCCCCGTCGTCTTTCCTTCATCGTAACTCTCGTGTTCTGCACCCTGCGCTGGCCCAGCCGTGAGCGCAGCCCTGTGGGGGCCCGGGAGGTGCAGCCGCCTGCTGCCCGCGGGCCCGCCCAGTGCGGCAGTTCCCGGGGGGGCAGGCACAGGGGCTGACTCCGCGCCTCCCCGGTGCCCCCAGGAGACGCAGGTGCCGGCGCTGCAGGAGGCGGGCTTCCGGCGGGAGGACATCCACACCGAGGTGATGGCGCTGAGCCCGCCCGCCGACTGCCGCTACTACGCCTTCCCGCAGATGATCACGCCCGTGGTCACCAAGCCCTGAGCGCGGCCCGCCCCGCCTGCCGCCGCACTCGGAGCCCTCGCCCTGCGCGCCCGCGGGTTTGGGTTCGAGGCCCGGGGGTGCCCGTGCTGGCTGGGTGGGCTCGGCCGGGGCCCCTAAGGCCGTCCCTCCCCCCTCCCCGCACTGTGGAGTGTGAAATAAACGCTGGCGCGGTGCGGCCAATGTGGAGGCAGCGTGCAGGCGCGTTCCTCACTGCTGCGTCCCTCCCGCGGTGACGGGGAAGAGCTGCCGAGCGGCCCTCCCGGGCGCCAGGCGGCCCCTTGCTGGGCGGACAGGGCCTTGGTGCCCCCACCCGGGCAGGCTGAGCCCGGCCATCAGCGTGGGGGAGACCGCCGGGCCCCGTGCCCACCGCGCCCCCCTCCTCTGCTCCCCAGCCCAGGGCAGGTGCCCCCCACGCCTGTCCCCTGGCCGCATGGCGCCGCCTGCCCCTGCAGACGGCCTCGGGCTGGGCCGGGTGCCCCCCCGGGCGCCTGCACCTGCACCTGCCCCCTGCGCTGACGCGGGCAAGGCCGGGAGCCGCTGTCCCCAGCACCGTCCCAGAGCCGCAGCCTGGACCACGACGGGCAGCGTCGGGCGAGCGAGGGCCCAGACGGGCTCCTCGGGGTGCGGCGGCTCCCAGCCCCGGCCCCAACCCCCATGGCCTCGACCGGGACCCACGGCTTTGGAAGGGCCTGGGGAGCTGCCCACGCCTGGGGGCGGCCTCCGCCCCGCCCCAGGGGCTCCACCACCCGCCCCTCGCCCCTCGGCGACCCCACGGCGGCAGGAGGGTCCGGGCACACGGCAGGCGGGGCCGGCAGCAGGGGCCGCGCTGGCTTTATTGATAACCGTCTTGGCCGCAGCTGGACGTGCAGCTCCGCCGGCCGCGGCGCTACCTGCGGTACCACATCTTCAGCCGCTTCTCCCGCTTGATCTTCTTCTGCAGCTGCAGGATGCCGTAGAGCAGGGCCTCTGCGGTGGGCGGGCAGCCTGGGGGCAGGAGCGGGCCTGTGAGCCTCGGGGCCTGGGAGGCTGGGGGTCCAGGGGTGCAGGGGTGCAGGGGGCAGGCCCAGGCCCCCCACGGCCTCACCCCCCAGAACAGGGAGGAACCCCGAGCCTCCAGGTGGGCCTGGGGCCGGCCGTCGAGCCCCGAGCCTGGCCGTCCCGGGTGTGTGGGCAGAGGCCCAGGGCCGGGGTCTCCAGCAGCTCCGACGCCGCCCTCCCCTGGGCCTACGCTCGGCTGGTCCTGGCCCTTGGGGCCGTGGTGGAGGGGAGGGGCCGGGCGTGAAGGCGGGGACACCGGGGAGGGCGTGCTGGCCAGGGGCGAGACCTCGGCTGTGGGGAGCCCAGGAGGGCCGCAGCCCCCGGTGCCCAGAGCAAAGGGCTGGATCCCAAGACGGGGGACGTGGTGGGGCCAGGGCGGCAGGGCAGACGGGCAGCAGGGCCGAGGGCCCCCGGGGGCCTGGGACGGGAGCTCCGAGGCTGGGCCGTCGGCGTCCCATCCCACGGGCGGGAGGCGGCTGCGGCCGAGCGGCAGTGCCCTGGCGCTCTCGCCCTGGAGGCGCACGCTCCCACCTGCTAGAGCGGCCGCCCGCGCTCCTTCCCCGGGCGAGGGCTCTGGGACGGCGGCCTTGACCCCCAGGGAGAGATTTTGTGTCTTGCCTGGTTTTGCATTCCCGGGATTCTGCTTCTACCAGGCAGAACCTAACAAGCCGTTGTTCGCCGTCGGCTGACGAGTGAGGGGAAGGCCTGCGTGTGCGCCTTCTCCTGCACCCGAGCCTGCTCCTCGGTGAGACGGGGAGCACCCACCCGTGTCGGCCCAGGAGCGGCGAGCGGCGCCCTCACCTGGGACGTAGATGTCCACGGGCACGATGCGGTCGCAGCCCCGCACCACGGCGTACGAGTAGTGGTAGTACCCTCCTCCGTTAGCGCAGCTGGTGGGGAGAAGGCGGCTGCAGCCCAAGGACGCGCCCACCCGCCCCGCACCCGCCCCGCACCCGCCCTCAGCTGCCAGACAGCAAAGGCGGAAAGCCCCGGAAAATCCAACTGGGGACGGGTGCAGTGAGCTCTGGAGCGTTCCCCAGCCGTCCAGACCGAGCTACCGGCCCCTCCGGGCAGCACACCTGCCGACGCGGAGCGCGCAGAGCGCCTGAGCCCAGGGGCGGGGGAGGTCAGCACCCGCCAGCGGCCGGCAGGGCAGCGGGGCGGGCAGCGGCTGCCGCGGGCGGGGACAGCTGCTCGGCTCCGGGAACGTGGAAGCCACAGAGCTGGTGGCTTCAGGCTAGCGAGCATTAGGGCGTGTGGACGGAATCTCAGCCGGAAACTAAGGAAACGAGGACTTTCTGACCAAGCTAAAAGAGGACACGGAGCCCTCGTCAGAGAATGTCGGTTTCCGTTTCCATCTCGACAAAGCTGTTTTGGAGAAAACGTGCTGCTGGGAGGGCCGACTGGCACCAGGTGGAGATGCTCCTGGAGCACAGAGGCCTGTCGGGACGAGACCAGCGCTGCTGGCCTGGGCGGGGAGGCCCGAGGGGCACGAGCCGGCTCTGGCCTGGGGTGGGGCCCCCTGCCCCGGCCCCCTGCCCTGCTCCCGGCGCACGTGTTTCCTGAATGCGCTTCCTGAACGCGCGTCAAACCTCTGTGCCGTCAGCACAGCCGGGAGAGCGGCTGGAGGGCCCCCGTAGGTACGTGGCGCCCCCCGGGCACGGCGGGCCGGGCCTAGCCTCTCCCGGCCCCCGGCACTCACCTCCCCATGGACACGACGTAGCGCGGCTCCGGCATCTGGTCGTAGACCTGGAAGAGACGGGCCGTCTGCAAGCCGCTCGGCGCCGGGGCCGGCGGGCAGCGGGCCGAGACCCACCTTGCGCAGCGCGGGGGCCATCTTGTTGGTCAGCGTGCCGGCCACGATCATCACGTCCGCCTGGCGCGGGCTGGCGCGGAAGACCACGCCGAAGCGGTCCATGTCGTAGCGGGGCGCGGCCATGTGCATCATCTCCACGGCGCAGCAGGCCAGGCCGAAGGTCATGGGCCACAGGGAGCTCTGCGGGGAGGGCCGTCAGGGTCCGGGGAGGGCCCGGGGAGGGTCCGGGGAGGGGAGGGTCCCTCCAGGGAGCCTGGGGGCGTAGGTGGCCCCCAGGGGATTCCGTTCGGCCCACAGTTAAAGAAACCGAGACGCGTCAGATAGGAAAAAGTAGATTTCTAGACTCTTCTGGAAAACACCTCTGGCAACCCAGGCTCGCCCTCCCGACGGCCGCCAGCCAGAGCCAGAGAGCAGCTGCCCCTGGAGACACGCACGCGACCGCTGGGCCCAAGGGCTGCCTCGGGCGGGTGCCCACGCCTGGGTCTGAGCGCCTGGCCTGGTGCTGCCGAGGGAGCCGTAAAGCGCCATTCAACATGCCCCGGGGATCACGCGGGAAAAAACAAAGCCAGGGGAAGATAAAGCGTAAGCGCTGCCGACCCACCTCGCGGCGCCCTCCCACGCCCAGCGCTCGGTAACGTGGCCGGTGGCTGCCCTAGACCCTGCTACCAGGTAAGGGGAGTCTGGGCTCCCCTCGACCCGCTGGGCCTGCCCCAGCACTAGCCTCCTCCAGCTCCGCCTCCACTGGAAGCCGGCTGTGCTCCAGCTTCCGGAACATTCTGCCCTTGGGCCCGGCGCTCCCTGGTGCCTCCTGGGCCAGGTCCGGTGCTGACTGCCCTGGCGTCCCCTGGCTGCCCTCCTGCCGCTGCCTCCTCACGTCTGGTGCCCACCCCCTACAGTCTGTGCTCTCCTCTGCGACTAGGGCTGAGACACAGAGGCCTGTGTCCAACTCTTGTGGCCACGACTGCCCAAGAGGTGAGGTGACGCAGCGCCAGGGCCTGCGCCGGGAACGGGGCGGGGTGCCGAGCAGCCGCGGAGGGCCAGGCCCACCGAGCGGCACCGCGGGCTGGCCAGACCCCGATGCTGTCTGTGGAGTAGACCTCCCTGCAGCGGCGAGCGTCGCTGGCAGCCGCAGGCCTGGGAGGAAGCCTGCGGGGGGCTGTTTTTAACAGAGAAAAGCAGAAAGACAAGGAGCGGCCACGCCCGCCAAGGGGTCCCAAGCAGCTCCGGTCCCTCGCGTGGGAGCAGCACGCCAGAGCCAAAAGGAGCGGCTGTCAGCGGGCAGGACAGCTGTGGCGTGTAACGCACACGTGTGTGACACGCTTTAAAGGCCAGGGAACAACACGAGCGACATGCTGTGGCTAACTCGGGGGCGGAGGGGGCTTAGTTTCTCTGAGAAGGGTCTCCCTTCCTCGGCACGTGTTACCTTTCTAATTTAAAAATTACTCTCAAAGTAAAGGAAGATGAGCGGACAGAAGTCCCGAAAAAATCACAGGAGGGCGGCTCCCTGGTGTCCGTCAGAGAAGCGAGCGGTGCGGCAGGGGGCTGTGACACACCACGAGGAGTCGAGGGGGGGTCGGCTGGAGCGTGCACCCCGCGACCTCAGGGGCTGAGGGCCCGTTCCGTGGCGCTGCCGCGAAGCACAGTGTGCAAGGCCGCGGCCGTGTGTGAGCGCACAAGCGGGCACGTGTGTGTGTGAGTGGTGGGCGGCCAGCGGGCCGGAGGCGGCGGGGCCGGGCGGGGTGTCCACTCACCCGGCGGGCCCAGTTGATGAGCTCGTCCAGCTTGGCCACCACATACTCGCCCCGGCTGCTGGGCAGCGTCGCGGGTCTGGGGACCACGGCTCCGGCCCTCGCCGCAGGCTGGGTGCTGGGCAGGGGGACACAGGCGTGAGGGTTAGCCACGCACCTGCCCTGGGGACCGGGCCCCCAGCAGCGCCCCAGCGGGGGCCAAGGGCAGGCAGGGTCTAGGGCAGGGAGGGGCTCTTAACCTTTTTTGTTTCACGGACCCCTTACTAAGTCACACTACGCTGCGTATTATTTAATAAATACATCACACCTGCACCAATACGTCCCCAAAGGAATGAGGTGTTTCTGAATTTCAATTAAAGCTCACGGACCCCTGTGAAGAACCCCTGGTCTAGGGAGAGCAGGGGAGGCTCTGGGGAGGTGTTGGGAAGCCTGGCCTTACCTGCTCGGACCCTCGGTCGGCCTGGACTGGTGGACGCCTCGTGCTTGCACAGCTGCGCCCACGCCAGAGCTGCAGAGAGGGAGCCCCAAGTCAGTGGGGGGCCGTGGCCAGGCTCCAGGGCTGCTCCCAGAGCGGGAGGAAGCCCAGAGCCCTCAGGGCATGGGAGTCCTGCCGCCCTAGACCTGCCCTGCTTTTCCCTGAGAGCCACCTCTGCCACGGAGACCACATCCTCTTCTACCCACCGCCCCCCACTCCATCCCTGTCTCTACAGGCCAGGGCCATCACCCCTCTGACAATGGCAGACTCCAGGGAGAACTTCCTCGGGAATTCTCCAGGAGATGAGCAGGCAGGGGCGTGAGGACGGCCGTGCAAGGACAGAGGGGCCTCAAAGCAGGCCCTGCACATGACCCAGGAGACGTGACAGGCCCAGCGTGGCAGGCGCCTGCACCACCAGGAAGCTCCACCCAAATGACCCAACAGCAGCAGATGTGCAGAAACAGGAGCCAGCGGCACCTCTGGACAGAGACAAGGGGTACTGCAGAGCAGGGTCAGAGGCCTGCAGCCCAGGGCCGAATCAGCCCACGCCTGGTTGTATAAAGTTTTATTGGCATCCGGCTGTGCCAATTCCATTGCCGCCTACAGCTGCTTTCATGCTGCGAGAGCACAGCTGAGGCCCCGTGACAGACACCACGTGCCCCGCAACAGTGTTAGTTCTCTGGCTCTTTATGGAGAAAGTTTGCCCACCCCTCGTCTATGGGGTGTCTGGTTTTCACTTTAGGTTTTTCTGATTTTGCCAATTTTTTTCTTGTTTTATAAAATATATATGTTTTCACAGCTAAAAAAAATTTTGTAAGAAACCAAAAAGCTAGCCCAAACCCATTCCCCCCTCGAAGCCCCAGACCCCCGTCCGCTCCGAACAGCCTCTTCCTGCTCCTCCCCGCCTGTCCCTGGCCCCACTCACCGCAGACCCAGGACCCGGAGCTGGAGCAGGCCAGGAGCTGTGGACAGAACACATGGTGGCGGGGGGGAGTGAGCTTCCCGCAGCCCCGAGGCCCAGGAGGGTGAACCCCGCCTCCTGCTCCACCGCCACACTCGGGGCCTGCGTCCCCCCGCTGGGTGTGGCCTCCAGGTGACCATACCATGAGGCCCCAACCTGACATGCCCTGCCATCACCCTCCGTCCATCTCAACTCCCACTGAAGAGAGATTGGGTAAGGAGGAGTGTGGAAAGAAGGTAACTGTGTCCAGAAAGGATCTTCCTCAGCTAAGGGAGGTGATCTACCGTCACAGCTGTTTGGGGGACTCTGTTTGCTGGGGAGCCTCGGTGCACCCTGGGTAGCCTAACAACAGGGTTTAGGGTGGGAGCTGGCCATGCCAGAAAGGTGAGCAAGGTGCCTCAGTCTACCTGGAGACAGACATCAACCCCACGGGCAGCCAGCCCTGTGTCAACCAATCACACCTACTAAAAGCTCTAGACTCCAAGGCTCGGCTGAGCTTCCCTGGTCAGCAACGCCCCGGGAGTTTGGTCGCACACACTCTGAAGAATAACCTGTCCTGGCTCCCCGGGTAGAGGACGTGGGAAGCTCCACCTTTGGCGCATCTCCTGGACGCTGCCCCAGGAACCTCTCCTCGGCTGGCTCAATCTGTAGCCTTCCCCTGCCATCAACCCCAACTACGAGTAGAACAGTTCTCGGTGAACTCTGAGTCCTTCTAGTATGTTCTTGCTTTGGGGAACCACTCCCCTCCTGCCCCGCCCACAAACCCGCCCTTGGTGTCAGAAGTGAGGGGCAGCCTTGGGTAAACCGTTTCCTCAAACATCATTGTTGACCTAAATTCTTCACAAGGGGTCTTTTAGGACATGAACCAGCATCGCTTCCCTGCGTACACTTAACCCTGGAAAAAAACCCTCCTCTTCTGACTCCCTCCCTCACCCGGCCCCAGCTGGTCACTTCCCCTTTTTCACCCAGGCCAACCTCAGCTCTGCCTCAGGGCCTCTGTACCTGCTGCTCCCTCGACCTTCCCATGGCTCAGGTCTCAGCCCCGACGGCGGGTCCCCAGGCCCACTCCCTTCGTGTAACCCCCTGAGCAGGGCCTCCCTGGGCGCCCCTCTCGCCTGGGCAGGCTCTGTGACCCCCTGAGCAGGGCCTCCCTGGGCGCCCCTCTCACTGTGCGGGATGCGTGGCCCACCTGACAAGCAGTCTGAAGCAGAGGACCCCAGAGACACCAACGCTCCAGGCCTCTGGCTGGAGGGTGGGAGGGTTACAGACCCAAGCCGAGCACGGCCCCTGTCCTTCAGGAATGGGCAGTTTAGGGAAAAGAGAAGACACCACTCACATTGTTCTACCCAGCCGAGGGCCCCAGAGAGCAGCTAGCTGTAAAGGAAAGCAGAGGGGGAACGCTTCCAAACGAAGGCCTCCTTGGGAAACTTCCTGGATGGGAAAGCCTGAAACATGAGTAGAGTGCTGCCAGGCAGAGAGGAGCACTCAGGGAAGAAGGACTCAAGGGACCTGGAGGCGTAAAGATCCTGGCCCATGAGGGGACGCCAGGACGTCCAGGTGTGGTGCATGAGGAGGAGGTGAGTCTGAGAAACTTTGGCGGGGCCACAGGAGGCCCAAGGGTCCAAGTCGGGGCCCGGCAGCCCCAACTGCTGGGCCACCAAATGCAACTGTAACCTTCCTGGGGACTGCTGTGTGCTGCTGCCCAATCTAGAACACAGCCCGCTCCTGTACTCCTTGGCATCCCTACGGCGGGGCAGTGAGGACAGGCTTGGGAAGTACTGCTAACTGGGAAGCCAGAGGCCCCTCTGGAAAAGAATCTCCATTTCCCCATCAGCATAATAAGCTCACGGCAAAGCCAAGGTCCTCCAGATCAGGTCCTCTTAACGGGGAATGATGGAGAATTCAGAGGGCCGTGGATTTGCTCGGGAACAAAAAAACCGTCTTTGTACTCATCAACTGCTTATAGAATACCAATCTCTCACCCAGCTCTGAGTGTAGACAACAAACCACAAAAGCATAAGCAGAAATATTCTGGCTGAGAATGGAAAGATGAAGCATTAGACAAAGAAGGTTCTGAGGAGGACGAGGGCTGAGTTAAGACCCGAAAAACTCCAGGAAACCCAAAACCAGTATAAACTAAAAAGAGATGTGACCAAAACACCACAACAGCAAAGTTTAAGCTGGCCCTGCAGCTTTTCCACCGTCAGAAGTCACAGCTATGTCCTCGCTACTCTGCAGGGGCTGCGGGCATCTAAGAAACGCTTCAAACGTGGAGGCGGGACCACCCCGCTGCCGCGCCTGGCACCCGCGGTCACGGAAAGCACCTCCCTCCCGCGCCACTGCCCAGGTTCCAAGCAGCACTGTTCGGGGATGGCCGGGTCCTCAGCGGCCTCTGCGCTGCTCCCGGGCGCCTCAGCTCCCCGGGGCAGCGGAGGCGGCGGCAGGGCCGGGCGGGCTCGAGCCCGCGGCCCCGGGGCGCTGGGTCCCCGCCCGTCGCCGGCGCAGGCAGCTGTGCCCCGGCCTCGGGGCCGTGCGCGGGGCCCTCCCGACACCAGCGGTCCGCGTCGGGCCTCAGTTTCCCGCGGGGACCGCGCTCGACCCCCCCGGGCGCCCCGCGCCCCGCTCACCCGCCAGCGCCGCCATCTTGGCCGCGGCCTTCAGACAACCTCTGCGGTCCGTCGCCGCTGGCGCTCCGGGTCCCGGGCCGGCGCCCAAAGCGGCCCCGCGCGCGCGGAAGGCGGGGCCGGAGAAGGAAGGTTCCGCCGCGCGGGGAACAGGCGGCCTGCGGGGCGCACGGCGGGGGCGGGGGCCCGGGGTCCGGTTCCGGGAAGGCGGGCGGTGCCTCCCACCTCCACCAACAGGCCGGACCGCGACCGAGCGTCTGCGGGCTCCGGGGCCCTCGTGGCCCCCGGCCATGGCTTCCTCCGGCCATCGAGCAGGCGCAGGCCCTGGGAGCCTCACAGGGGCCCGGCCGGGGGCACCCCGAAGCCAGGGGGCCCACGGCACCCCACCCCTGCGTCTCCACCAGCCCGGTGCGACCCCCTCCATCAACCCCACGGCGGGAGGACGGGTCCTGGGCCCCAGAAGCAGGCGGGGCAGGCAGCAGGGCACGGCCGTGGGGTCTACGGGGGTTTAAGGACCATCCTCAAGGCCTGGCAGTGGCACGTGCAGGCAGCGCTGCAGGTGGCGGCGTCCCCTGAGGAACCGGATCGGGAGCCTCTTCTCCCGCTTGACCTTTCGCTTCAGCTGCAGGATGCCCTAGAGCAGGGCTTCGGCC
>JAKSZT010054021.1:72576-95285 GCA_026826555.1 Tolypeutes matacus | reverse complement strand
CTGTCGGGTGGGGCGGGGCCTCGGGCGGGGGCGGGGCCGGCCTGCCGGGCGGGGGCGGGGGCGGGGCGGGGCGCCGTCGGCGCGGTGGCTCGCCGGGAGGGCGGCAGGCTCAGGGTGCGGAGGGCCCGGGTTCGAGTCCCGGCCCCGCGGCGTGGCGGCCCGGCCGTGGTCCCCTGCGCAGGCGTCACTTTGCGTGTGACTCGGCTCGCTGGATTCGGCTCTTTGTCTTGGGTGCTCCTACGTGCACACAGAAGGGAACGAGGCAAGAGGGGTGGGCGGCCCCGTGCCCAGGGTCCGTGGCCTGGTTCCCGGGCCTCGCTTCCCCCGCCACGCCCGTGTCCCCGGGCGGGGCCTGCTGGAGGGTCCCTCCGGCGGGGGCCGCCTCGCCTCGTGCTGCTGGGGCTGGCGTAGGAGCCTCGACGGGACCGGGGCCTGGGCGTCCCCTAGGCGGCGGCGAGGCCGGGGGGCGCTGGGGGCGTGTGTGCGGCGAGGCGGCGGCCCTGTGGCCTCAGCCCCCTTGCCCGAGGGGCCTTTGGGGAAGGGTCGTCAGCCCCTCCGGGGGAAGCAGGGCGGGCAGCGCCGTCCCCAAAACCTCAAGACTGGGGGACGGATGCGGCTGGGGCGGTTGAGCCCCTGCCTCCCCCGCGAGAGGGCCCGGGCTCGCGTCCCGGGGGTCCTGAACAAACAAGGGGACCCGTGGCAAGAGCGGCTCAGGGAGCAGCGCCGGCTGCCCACCTAGAGGTCCCGGCTCACTCCCCCCCGGCACCTCAGAAATGACTAAAGGGAAGCCAAGAAACCTCCAAGGCTGGGGAGGGGACACAGTGAGGGGCGCGTGCTGGGGGCTCTGTCAAGACCGCGCAGCCGGGCGGGCAGGGCGTGGGCGGCGCCGCGGGAGGGCGCGAGCGGGGACTCGGCCCGCAGCTCGGGGTAGCTAAGTCATGCCATCTAAGCTTTCAACTTCGAGAGGGACTTTGAGGCGTCCTGCCAAGGGGCAACTGGGACCCAAACGGGAGGCAGGGACAGCGCGGCCCGCCGCCTCGTGGACACGGGCGCCCGCTGAGACCCCACGTGGAGGCGAAGCGCGGCCTCGGGCGGCAGCGGGCTGGGCCTGCGAGGGAGGGACCCTGGGCCCAGACCCCGCCCTGCCCCCTCGAGACCCCGCCGCGCAGCCCTGGGATCCCCGGCCCGCAGAAACCGGGCGGGGGACGCGCTTCAGGGCAGCTGGCTCCAGGGAGCGTCCCCAGGCGCACGGCAGGCCCCGCGCACGGCGCGCCACCGCAGCAAGCTCGGCCCGGGCGCCCCCAGACATCCCCGGACCGGGGCCGGGGGGAGGCCGCCGCCCCACGGCCGATGGAGACGACGAGGGGCCCAGTGTGCGCCATGCGCAGTCCCCTCCCCTGGAAGCTGCGGGGCGCGGGAAGGGGCTGGCAGCGGGCAGCTGGGAAGTGAGGACCACGGCCAGGGACGGCTCCCGCAGGAGGCGCCGCAGGCCAGGGGCGTGAGGCTGGGCAGAGGAGCCGGACTTGGGGACTTGAGGGAAAAGGGGGGCCGGGGGCAGCAGGCAAGGCCCCCGGGCGGTTTGCGCGCTGGGCGGCCACAGGCCAGGGCTGGTGGGGGGAGCCCAGGCCGGCCCCCAGGGCCAGAGGCCGGGGGACGTGGGGGCACCGGGCTGGGGGCGCACGTGTGTCTTCTGGGGGCTCTGCCCTCAGGGACGCGGCTGCCCAGGGACAGGACGTGGCCGCTGGGAGCAGCGTCCAGCCCATTTCCTCCGGGCCTTTCCGGAACACTCCTTCCTAGAGGGTCAAGGGACCCCACCCCAATGGCCACAGGGGAAGCTTTAACCCAAGGCCCCCCGGGATCCGCAGAGCCCGTGCCCGGGAGAGCCAAGGCTGCGGGGGGGCTACGGAGCCTCTCACCTGACAGCCGCTCGCCCCCCAGCTGAGGCTCCCCCGGGTCCCCAAAGCCCTCCCGGGAGAGCAGAGCGGGTCCGGGGCGGCCCGGGACGGGGGCGGCCTGCAGCTCTGAGTCCAGGCCGGCGCCCTGACCTCCCCACAGTGGCGGCGACACCGACCTCGCCAGCGGCGCAGGCCTGGGGCTGGAAGCCAGGGCAGCCGGCGCTGCGGACAGGCCTGGGACTCCCGCTGGAAGACCCCGAGCCCCGGGCCCCGGGGTGGCCGAGGGTGGCCCCGAGACGCACGTGCTGACACTTGCCAGTGACGGGAGACGCAGACCTTTATTACAGCCCACGCAGCGCCCGGGCAGGCGCTCCTGCTGTGAGCCGGCTCAGGCCGGGGAGACCCAGGCGCGCTCGGCCCCCCGTGAAGACGAGCCCGTGCCCAGGGACGGCCCAGCGCAGGGCCGGCCGCCAACCCCTTCGCCCACCTGGGCGTGGTGGAAACAAGGCGTGAGGGCGAGGCCGGGGGACACGCCTCGGGGCCCTGCCCCCAGGCCCGCCGCGCGCCCCGGGTTTTCGGCTCTGACATCTGGTAAAACCCAGAGACAAGAATCGAAGACGGGAAGGTCCCTGTGCGCTGACAGGGCCTCGCGCCCTCGCCCTCTTCCTTCTCCGGGCGCCTCGCACTCCTGCATCCAGTCGGAATTATCTTCCGGTTCCCCACTACGGTGGACGTGGTCAAGCTTGGAAGAAACTAAGACGGCTCCTCCCTGCCACAACCCAGGACGTGCAGCCAGCTAGCAGGCGCGTCGGCGCGGGGGGGGGCAGGAGCAGGCAGCCACAGCGTGAGGACGCAGAGGGTGGGCGCTCGCCTCGGCGCCCGTGCTCACGGCAGGCTCTGGAAATCAACGTCACCAGCGCTGGCCTCAACGGAAGAGGTAACTCATCGGTTTGTGCCTTTGTCTTTTGAGAGAATTTCTGTGAACGTGTTTGAGGACCAAGGAAGTCCCCCGAGGCGGCAGCCTGGACGTAAGGGGCCTCTGGACACCCGGTCGTGGGCCGTCTCCACCTCGGGCACCCGGAGGGGCCTGCCAGCCAGGGCAGCGGCCCCGTTTCTCGCGCTGTGGACAGCCACGCCAGCCCCACTTCGGAGCAAAGGGCTGCACGTGTGGCGGGGCGAGGCGCAGGGTGGCGTGGAGGCCGTGCCGGCAACTGCGGCCAAGGAGGGCTGCTGGCCACGCTGAGATTCCGTCACGGCCGCCCGGCCCGATTCCCAGGGCGGCGCTGACTGCTGTCGGCCACGGGGACTGGGCAGAGCTGCACATCCACGGGAGGCCTGGCCCAGAGCCGAGGCACTCAGACCCATGCATCCGCATGGGGACTCAGTGGGAAGAGGCCACTGGGAAAATTTATTTTCAGTTTGTTCTCGTGCACAAGCAAGCACAGAAAACGCCAAAACGTAAGAAAGCAGCTTGTCTTTGGCTCTACCTCTTCCAAAGATATTTCCCTAAAAAATATATGAGTGGCAGAGGGCACTCAGGAACTGCCCTGACAGGACACCACCCAAAAGGGGAGACACGGCAGAATAAAATCATGTTCCTGGAGCCCCATCGTTCTATCTCAGTCTGTTAAAAGCTCCACTGTTTATCTGACAGCACTGCTTTTTAACGTTAAAAAAAAGAATGTGCACCTTAACCTATGCACAGAGCCCAAACAATGACACAGAAAAACGCTACTTTGTCCTTTCAAAAAACTTTTTCAGATGTACTTTCCCAAAAGATAGTGAAGCACCCCAGCTACCTGGATGTTAATCAAAGTGGCTTTCCACAGTGTGGAAGTAGGAAATCAAGACGCAGGGGAACCGCGAGACAGGTCCAGCATTACCCCCACCCGTCTCCTACTGTCCAGACAGCATTCGCGTGCAGCAGGGTGCAAGTCCAGCTTCACGCCGACAGGCTGCTCAGGGGCCGCGCGGCCAGAGGCCTTCCTGCGGCCACACACGCTGGATTCCACGGCAGCCGCAGCTTCTCTCAGCGCCGCCGCCGCTTCCTTTCTTCTAGCAGCTGGTTATCAAAGATTTGTTTTTCCCTTCAGAAAACACAAGGTGATACTTTATTTTAGTAATTAAAGAGCACGAAGCGTCAAATCACCCTCATGAACTGACCCTGTGCAGGAACAGGCTGCGAACCACTTAGCGATCTGCCCCTGGGGAGGAAGTGCTGGCAGGGTCAGAGGAGGTGACCAACCAAGGACATCCGTTTTGAAGTTTAAGGGGGCAAAACATCGACTATAGGTGAAGCGAATGACAGCATGCCAACTCAACAGAAAAAGCCCAGAGAGCCATCTCTATGACAACAATGGAGATAATGTCAAAACTCTTCACAGCGCAGCCTGGTGGTGCAGAGGCCAAACAGAGCCAAGCTTACGTACGACGACTTAAACCGGTCACCGCAGCTGGCAGCACCCAGGGGCCTGGGACCCGACAGCGTCCCGTCGCCAGCACACACGGCCCCCAGCACTGGCCCGCGGCAGAGCTGACGAGGACAAAGGCGAACGGCGACGTGTCCCCGTGGTGACAGGACGGTGGCCTAACTAGCACCCCATCCCTGCGCTGCACAACGTCTACCCAGCTCACTTCAGCCTAAACAAAGCAGGCGTAAGCCATGGAAAGCGCGATGCTGTTTGACGTTGGCAACCCAGAACAGCAGCTTCTTCCAAAAGGAAACTCGTTAGAAGGAAAAGACGCAATCGTCGGAGTGGGGTGGTGAAGAGGCTTCTGAGGAGGAGTTAGAGAGCAGAGAGCCCACGGCCCGGCGGCTGAGGTGCCCCAGCTACGCCCTTTCATTCTCCTGGGCGGCTTATCAAGGGCGCCAGGCTAGAGCACTCCCGATCCAGTGACAACAACGCCCAGGTTCCGTGACAAAAGGCCCTTCGTGTTCCATTAATTCAGCTGGGCCCAAACTCCTGTAAATAAAGTCAAATCTAATCTTCTTTGGACAGTTTAGCAGGAGGAGCTCCTGGCCTAAGGGTTTGCGGATCCTGCCCTCCTGCCCACACGGGCCCTCAGGGAGGAGCTTCGCCTTCCTGGCCCGGTCAGCCCTGGCTGCAGGCCCTCTCCCCAACTTAAGTTAAGTCTTCAGCCTGTCACTGCCAGGCAGGCCCCACCCGGTTCCAGCAAGGCCTGGCAACACGCCCAGGGTTGGGATTAGGGGCTCTGGGGGCCAAAAATCCAAGGGTGGCTAAACACTGATGGAAAGAAACAACTTGATCACGGCTTTCTTCTGGCCAGCTCGATGCCATCCAGGAGCGACTGGTGCTTCTTAATCTTGCTGTGTTTTCTGAAACAGCCATGGGGATGTAACAAGAAGAGAAGAAAGGTGAAAACACATCGGTCCCTGCAACAAGAGATTATAGGCAGACGCGGCCCCAGCACGCGTCTGGGGGCTCAGCCCTCCGTGTCGCTCCTGGCAAGCAGGTCTCCACGGGTGGATTTCCTGTAGGCTGGTGACAAGAGGGAAGGCCGCAGCCAGGCGAGAGGCCCTGGAGGCCTGTCCAGTTCGGCCCACGAGTGACCAGCTGGAAGGCCCTGGGTCCATTGCCCAAACCTGTCTAGGGAAAGGGAAGCCCACCACATGGCAACCACTCTGCCAAGACCTGCTGGGTTTTTTTGTTTTTCTAAAATTTTTTTAGGTGGTGCCGAGGATTGAACCCAGAACGTCGTACATGGGAAGCAGGCACTCACACCACTGACCACACCCGCTCCCCAGTGCTATGTATTGTAAGTGTCATACGTCTACCAACAAGGTATCCGAGTACTCGTGAGGAAGAGGTGAAAGTTACTTGATGGCCTCGAGTCAAAGCTCCTAGCATGTCCAGGAATAAAATCCTTTAAGGTAGATAAGGGACATTGCAACATGGTTTCAAACAGCCTACCGGTAGCTTAGCGATGGTCCTTTTATGTACTTCTCCTCAGCTGTCTTGTAATCGACCTCATCAACTGCAGAAATCGCGCAGATGATGGCCTGCAAGAGGGCACGCCGACTTAGAACAGGCAGCAGGACGGAGCCCCAGCCTCGAGGCGCTCAGTCCTGAGAAAGCTGTGACTCCTGCCAAGCTTAACCACATCCTTGTTTCCAGACATCTTCTAGTTTATGGTTCAGAAACTGTGTAACCCAGGAAGCCTCTGCTTGTGAGGGAAGCTCTGAGTTCAGTAAATCAGTAACCTCATCTCTTAGGCTAGCGATGAGATGAAAGTTCACGTCACCGAAGGCAGAGAGTAAAGACCAGGACCCCCAACCATCACATGCAGTGTGCAGAATCGTAAAAAACGCAACAGGGGCAATGTAAATGCTCAATAGATGCTTGCCATTAAGCACCGTTAGTGTTTTTAGGTGAAATGACAGTACTGTGGTCATGTTAAAAAACGTTTCGAGTCCTCGTGGCTTAGACCAGGTCTCCCCGCCAGTGCTGCTGCCGTCAGGCTGGACCATTCTCCGGGCGGGGGCCGTCCTGGGCACTGCAGCCCGTCAAGCAGCGTCCCTGGGCCCCCTCCCCATTGTGACAAACAAAAGTGTCCCCAGACATCCTGGGGGAGACTCACCCGCTGGTGAGAACCCCTGCTTTAGAGGTACACGAGGAGGCAGTAGCTGATGCAGAAACAACAGGGTGGGGGCACCATAGGGTCTATCACCCCATTTCATTTTTGCACAAATTTGAAAATGCCCACAATTCTCAAGTGAAAAACATTTTTGAGTTTGATAACGTTTTTCAACAGCAACAGATGCCCGTGAACTTAACTGCACACCTGGGCGCTGAGGAAAGTTACCACCTACGCGCCCGGCAAAGCACGTGCAGCTTCGCCTTCCCTGGCTGTTGGCGAGGAGCTCCAGGCTCACCAGACCGCTCGTGTGCCCACACAATGGCCGAGCAGCGCGAGCCGAGCTCCAGGCTGCCAGAGCCTCGGGCGCGGAGATCTCACACGCCATCCAGCACCCAGGGAGCCAGGCTCCCCGTGCGGCTCCCACGTGCACCCGCAGTCTGCAGAAACCCCCAGATCCAACTGCGCCAGCCCCTCACCTCAGGCAGCAGAACGTCCAGGATGAACCGTATCCTGTCACCACGTATCTGCTTCAACACTCTGCTGTCGGTTTCTTGGTAGATGCCTTGTAAATATTCCACCACGCGCTCCAGCTGCTCTTCGTCCTCCAGGTACGTTTCCACACAGGTCACGTACTGGCTCGAATTCAGAAACATCGTCAGCCATCTGGACGGCTTCCTGCTTTTCAAAATGGCCCGGAGATGGCTCTCAGCGCCCTTGGCTTTCACGATGTACTCCACCAGCTTCTCATTGGCCCGGTCCCGAGCGGCCCGTGACCGGTCTGGGAGGACTTTCCTGCAGGGCTGTCGCCCCTTCCCAAGGCGGGGCCCCACCACGGGCTTGTTGGGGTCCTTCTTGCTCAGCTGAGGAAACCTGGTCCCCAAGACATCCTGCTGGATCGACTTCCTCACGGGGAAACCTGCGAAGGCAGAGCACGCCGTGGGCCCTGGTGGAGGAGCCGCCAGGTGAGCCTGCCGTCTTGAGTGTGGGGAGGGGACGGGCAGGGGCTGCAGGCTTCCCTGAAACTCGAGACCTAGAGTCGGCCGCTGAAGGGAATGCTCCGTGTGCCTCTGGTAGGGCCTCTCCACATCTGCTCTCCAACCTGAAGAGCAGAGAAGAGCCGCCAGCCCCTCAGCCCCGTGACGGATGTCAGCTCTCTCAGTGATTAGGAGGGACGGAAGAGTCCTCTACTGTCAACAACCGAAAACGCCTGTTGACAATGAACTTAGGCAAATTTAGGTGACGCTCTTACAATATGTAATTTAGAAAATGACGCTGACAAGGCCTCAGAATGAGGGGCACCGGGGCAGACTTTTGAAGCCCACCACGTGGGCAGGTGTCCGGGCCCCTGTCCCCACGGCAGGGGAGGCAAGGCCTGCTGGCAGCCCCACCGCCTGCCCCACATCTGACATGCCAGCGGAACCACAGGGGGGTCAAAAAAAAAACCTGGGGTGGGGTGGGCAGGGTCACACTTTCGCTCCCAACTAATTAAGAAATTAAGAGCAGGCTCGAGAACGCGGATGAGGCCTGGGCCTGGACTGCTGTTTCTAAAGGAGCAAAGGGAGCGCTGTGCTTGTGGGGAAGCACCTGTGGACTTACTTATGTCAGCAGCGTAATACTCCAGGAAAGAGCCGGTGAAGGAGCCACAGCCTGCAGAGGAAGTGGGACGGGGAGACAGAGACATTTCAACCTGAGCAGCTTCTCTAGAAATGCTTTCTAGGTCTGACAGATCCAAAGCCTCGTCTTGGGGGCTTCTCGTCTAAGGCCGGACCAGACACCTCTTCAAATGCCTTCCGTCAAGGGGGACGTAGCGGAACGTGAGATGCTGCTTCAACCACCCCAAAAAACCACTCTCAGAGCTTGAGGGTGCCAGTCTCCAAGGGGTAAAACAAAGAAGTCAGGTCACCTTTACTCTCAACGCCACAGGTTAAGAGTCCCCACCCGGCGGACGTCAGATTAAAAGGAAAGCACGTCTTCTATCTGTGCCCAGGGACCTGCCCGTCAGCCCAAGAATGATTTTCATCGGGCCATGCAGGACCACTCTTCCAGCTAACAGGAAGGTTGGCCTGTGCTCTGCTGGAAGCTTCTAGAACGGCGAAGCCTGCGCCCGACTGAAGAGCAGGTCTGGGTGGTATCGGAGGCGAGGCCCCGCGCCCCGCCTCGCCAGCGCCCTGGCCCTTCTCCCTGCAGTTGCTCACCCAGCCTGACTCTGTAGTCGACGATGAGGGAGACGCACCAGCCGATGGCCTGGTCGAAAGCTTCTCTCGCCTTGGCCTGCAGCAAGACCCGACAGCCCAGTAAGCGCAGGGTGGGGGCGCGGTGCCCTTCCCTTGGGGTCCGAGAGCCCCGACACGGTCCCGGCACAGGCCCGGATGCTGCGTGCCTCCAGGGCCCCCTGCAGGGCTCCAGGGCTGGAGGAGGGGCTGTGCCTGGGCTGAGACGGCTCCACAGCCTTCTGAAAGAAGCCACTCTAAGAGCACGCCAGCCTGCGCAGGACCCAGGAAGCGGCAGGGTCATCCTGGACAAAGCACTGGCCTTGGGAGGCAGGGAAGCTCCGCGCACAGCGGCACAACCCACCAGAGTGCCCCAACCAAAGGGCGGGCAAGGTCAGCAGTGAATCGGCCGAGGGGTGGCCGGCAGGGAGATGGCCACCACCGCGGTCACCAGGACCCCGTGACCCTGTGACCCGACCCCCAGCTCAGCCCAGTCCTCTGTCCCGCCTCCCTTCCCACACACCGCAGCGCCCGTCAGACTCTCCAGTGGGGCTCGGTGTGATGAGGGCTCAGCATCGCATTGGGCAGAGCTGTAGGGCGGGAGCAGAGCAGCGGGTGCCGGCTGCACACTCCCACAGGTGGACGGCGAGCGGGGCAGTTCCTCAAGAGGGAGAAGCTTACGGAGCACTCTGCTACCTCCACAAAGCTACGATCACCCCCATGATGCCCCGGGGAAAAACTGGAGCGCCAAGGGGCACGGAGTGCCGCTGGCAGTGGCTTCCTGAGAGGCAACGCTCACCACCCTTTAAAAACTCCCTCGCACCCGATCTCACAAGACGCTTAACTGAGACTTCTCAGGGCAGGAGGAAGTCGGCTGCGGCCCTCAAAGCTTGCTGGGGTGACCTCAAGGACAGTGCGCGGTTTTCTCAGAACCCTTATTTCTACGATAAAGCACCTTCTTTGTGTGTGTAAAGTACAGATCACAGGCGCTCCTGCGAGCCCCCGCCCGCCCCACTTTGGAAAGTTAGACTCCTGAGGTTGAACGAGCAATTCTTTACACAAGCAGAGCTGACTCAGGGGGGAAGAGGCTCGCAAGACCCAAATGTGTCACAATTGGCTCCCGCAGGCTCCTTTATTCGGATTCCAGGAAACGTGGTGAGCTGTGGTGGCCACCGCCACCAGCCCCCTCTCTGAGCCAGCCTCTGCTGCTGGGCGCTCGGATGCAAACTGGGTGCCCGGGAGCTGGCCGTGGATTAGGAGATGCGGGCAACAGACTCACACAGACAAGAGACATGGAACGAGGCTCACCATCATAGTATTAAAATAAAAGAAAAAGTGCGAGTTGCTATCTGGGTGCCAACTTTTCAAAGAGTTAAATGAAAAAATAGAGCCCCCCCCCCGCCCCCATGACCAGCGCCCACAGGCTGCTGATGGCAGCGGAGTCCTCGGAAGAAAGCAGTGCCAGCCAGGAAAGCGCTCCCTCAACTACCCCGGCCGGGCAGTGCTTCCATTCCAAGGAGACTACTCAGCAGAAACAAACTGCTCTCTCTCCAGGAGACTCTCGAGGTAGGCTTACCCTGACAGCAAAGGCCGCCACCCACACACTGGGAAGTGAAAATAACTGCATTAGGTGGGAGCTAAATGAGCCCCTCAGCGCTCCATCCCAATTCTTTTTTGAAAGTTGGTACAACAAAAATGAGTAGTGCCCGAGTTGTGAGAGTGCTGAAAAGGGCAGACTGCTTGTAGATCACCGACATGGTATATACCAGAAAGCTAACAGAATCTCGGGAGACACCAGCCATAAAAGAATACAGGACGTTGCTTTCCAGAGAACCGCCTTCTACGTCCATCTGTAAACGCTCGGGCTTACTTCAGATATTAGCCAGGGAGCGGGCCCCTGACCTCAAGGGGCTCACGGCCCAGCCTGCCTGCCTCTGGGCTCCCTACCGCCTCACTCTGCAGCCCTGGACAAACTGTCCTCCTTACCAGCGCCTCAGGTCCCTCACCTGTAACACGGGGAAAATAGGGCCAACTATCTCCCAGGGTGGGTGTGAGAATTCAGTGCGGTGATCCCCAAAAAGAAGCATCCACCCATAGCAGGGCACGGGGCACCCTCAGTCAGCGTGGCCGGCTGTAACAGTTACTTCCGTGGTCATTTACACGAGGGTGCACAAGCCTGGGGTTTCCACAACTACACACAGAGGACAAATGCACGAGTCACAAGATAAATCATTTAAAGAAACAAGCACAGGGGCGGATGTGGCTCAAATGGTCAGGCGTCCGTCTGCCATACGGAGGGACCTGGGTTCGATCCCCGGGACCTCCCAGTAAAATAAAAAATATATATATAGAAGGCGCGTGGGCTGCCAGGCTGTGTGTGCCGGTGAGCCGCCAGGCCCCGGGAGCCATGCAGCAGGATGATGACGCAACAGGAGAGAGACGCAGGGGAGAGACAAGACGAGATGCTCCGAAAGCTCCGTGGGCCAGGAACCGAGGTGGCGCAGGTGGCAGGACACCTCTCTCCTACATCAGAGGTCTCCAGGATCGAATCCTGGTGAAGACTGGAGGAGGAGGTTGAGAAGAGATGGCAGGAAACAGACACAGAGACTTGCTCAGCGAATGGACACAAAACAGCAAATGGGGAAGGGGGGGTTTAAAATGGATAAGGTAAATAAATAAACTTGATATAAAAAAAAAAATAAAGAAACAAGCACAAATAATTATCCACCTACCAGAAGTATTTGTTTCTCTTTACAATCAAAGTGCTTTAATCTTCGAAGACACACTGTGATGCTTGACGAAGCAGAGAGAGGTCAAGTTAACATGAATGAACTTCATCTAATGAGCTAAAGACACCTCCCCTTCTGAAAAGAGCAGCCACGGAGCCTCACCCAGCACCAGCTGCTTCATCAAACGCTCCTGTGCTTCTCCCCTGGCTGCCTGAGGAAGCCTTCCAGAGCTAGGGGTATTGGGGGAGGGGGCAGGGTGACCTCGGGGGGACACCGACTGTGTGCCTGAGAGGTGTGACCAGCCTGCAGTGGGGATGGCCCCACACTGTCCTGCTGTCTTCACTTGACACCTGCTGCCACCAGTGGGAGGCAGCAGCTCCTCAGAAGTGCAGGAGGGTAAGAGAACACCCAGGTTCAGGGACGCCTGGCCAGCTCTAGACCATGTCCTAGGACTGTTTCAAAGCCCGCCATTCACAAGCAAAGACATGCACGTTCATTTCCACCCCACGATTAAGGACCTGGTCGAAAACGACTGGCATGCAATAAAAACCTGGCTAGGAAAAATCTACAAAGTGAATGGATTATCTGCCACCCACAAAAGCTTCTGAGAGAAATTTGGCAACAGGGAGGAGCTGGACACCCTTGTACACAAAGTCCTCCGTGACGGGCAGTTAGCCCAACGGCAAAACTCAAGGCGGAGCAGGGGCACCGCCCACACTTTATTAAAGTCTGTGAGAAACAGGGGGCCTACTGAGTGTCAGACTCCACGCGCTCTAGGGGAAGCACACAACAGTTTAAAAACTGGAACGTCTGACCAGTTTCTTTAAATCCAGGTTTGCGGGAAGCGGCTGTGGCTCAATCAGTGGGGCTCCTGTTTACCATATGGGAGGCCCCGGGTTCGGTTCCCGGGACCTCCTGGTGGGGGCAGGCCCGCCCGCGCGGCGTGGTTAGCTGACCCAGCGAGCACGGGCAGCGGGGGGGGGGGATAAATGAATAAATAAAATCTTAAAATAATAATAATAATAATAAAATAAATAAATAAATAAATCCAGGTTTGCTGGGGCAACTCTTCCTGACTAGTCTGAATTGCAGGAAGGGCACGTTACCAACTGCCGATTTCGACTCGGCTAGGGCTCGGGGGCCGTGCCGTGTGGGCATCTGCTCAGAGACAGCAGATATTCACCCGGGAACGGAAACACGGGGCCACTGATAAGAAAGTAACAGCGATTTACCCTCTCCCCTTTGGATTCATGTTTCCTTCAATAAAAAGCACACTCGCTTTCTTCTCTCGTCGCTTGACACTTTTGACCTGTTGGCAAATCCAAGAAAATGAAGCATCAAGAACAAAGAAGAGACCGTGGACAAACTATTTACCGCCCCTTTGCCCCGGTTAGCTCTCTGGTAAACAAGTGACACACACAAGAACTGCCACCGACTCTGGGGGCGGCATAGGCAGCCTATACAGGAAAGCCCCAAGTCGGCCCACATGTTTCTGCGTGTGCCACACTAAGTGGTCTGACACCTGAGCAGAAGCAGGCAGTTGTTTCTTTGTTTTAATTAAGGAAGAGCACCTTCTACCGCCTACTGCTTTCCTGCACAATCGTCCTGGTCAATTCCCCTGCTGGTTCAACTGAATAAATGAGGTTTGTTCTCATTTTTCAATGAGCAAAGTGAGCTGAGAAAGGTTCAGGGACATGCCAAGGCCGTGGATTCGTGCCACACTGACCTGACTCAAATTCAGTGTCTTTCCACCGCTGCTGGCCACACAGGGCTGTCTGATGTCAAGGTGGCCCCCAGCCCACAGCGAGTGCCGAGCAGCTGTCATGCTGCAAGTTCTCAAATCCTCAGGGAAAGGCTCGCTGCTGCATCTTACGCCCCTGCAGTCCCTCACATCAGTCACCCATTAACCCGTGGGGACCCCAGGGAATGATGGAAATGAGGAAAGGGCTACAGAGGCCTGAGAAGAGGGTGCTAACTACAGGGCAGGGAGGCCTGGGTGCCTGCTGGGGGCTCGTGCTTGAGGGAGATCAGAGCAGGGCCCCGGGGGGCTAGCCTCCCTCACGGCTGCGGAAGAGCCTGCTCCGAATCCCCAGGTGGGAGCCTCCGCATGCCCAGTCTATCTATAAATTTGTTCAAGGTACGTATCTTATCTTGAAAAATACTTTACAGGTTTTAATTCTATTTTTCCTGTAACCATATGCAAGGAGGCACTGGTGACAAGTAGCATTAGGTTTATTAAACAACAAACGCTTCTCCTGACTGTTGCAAAGCAAATACCTTTGGATTTAAACTTTAATGTCTCTTAATACAACTAAAGAAATACAGCTAGAAAAATCAGGATGCTGTCTATGACAGAGAAGATCGAAGGAAGAAGGTGAAAGAGGAAGAGGGAGTAAGTCAGGGCAGTGCCTTTGCCTCAAAGAACATTCAGATTAACAGTCTGCAACTTCTAGGCATAGAGAGAAACAAAGCCAAGAATCTGGCTACATTTAAGCTCGTCGACCCCAAGGGCCAACTTTGACAGGACTTTAAATATCTGCTTTTATACAAACTAACCCCGACCATACAATCTAAAACCTAAACTAATGAGTTCTAATGGGAAAAAAGCCTGACGTGCACAGCCCTGAAGGGGAGAAAGCTGCTGACATTTTTTCAAGCCAGGTCCTTCTAAGCCTGCTTGGTGAAGACGTCACCTATCGACCCTACGATAAATTGTGCTGAAATGACCAAACCCACTTTTACTTAGTTAAATGTGTCTCCAGAAATCCTGCTTATATAAACCTGCCCATTCTTTCCAATAATGAAATCATGAAAACATTTTGCCCAGATCAAATTATCAAAAATTGAAGACGAGTGGAAGGAAAATTCATGGGGTTTGACTCAACTTCTTGGAGAAGACGGAGGTTGTTCTTACCACTGCTGGCCAGAAGGGGTATTTTTGGTATTTAAGCCAGACTAGCATTCCTACTTCAAACGAACGTGGTTCTAGAATTAAAGGGAAAAAAGAAAGAAAGAAAAACAAAAAGATAGAACAGACAAGTCAAATCCATATCAAGCACCAAGTGCAGCAGCTTGAGAAAACAATGGTTGTGGCATTGTTTAAACGGGACGGCAACACAATTCACTTCATAAGATCAAGGGATTTGAAAGGTAAATTTATAATTCGAGGCACTTGGGTCTAACTGCCAATTATGACAACTTAGAAAAAAAAAAAAAAAGAGACCCATGAAGTGTGTGTGAGAAGATGTAAATTTCTTAGCGGGGTCCTGGTGACGGAAGATGTTAACATGCGGGAAGCTGGGTGAGGGAGCAGTGGACATTCTCTAGACTGTCTTTGCAACTTTTCTGTAAATCTAAAATTATTCCAAAGTAAAACACTAAAAAAAAAAAAAAGTGACAGAAAACAGAAATGAGACAATAAAGACCCAAATAAAAGATCTTAATTTCCAAGAAGCTTATCTGTCTGAGAAATCTGGGTCATAAAAAAAAAAAAAAAGAATGATTTAAATGATCATGCAATATCTACAAAACTATGAAGGAATTAAACTATGCTTTTTACCAAAAACAAAAAACAAACAAACAAACAAAACCCACCAAGGTAAATAATTTTAAAAATCACCTAACAGAAAAACTAATAGAAAACAGACTATTTAGACACTCAAAACGAAGATTGCCTCAGTTCTGACACTACAACAGAAAGAAATAGCTAAAATTTTAGCTATATAAAAAATTAAAAGTCCATAAAGGGAAAAATAAGACTTCAAACAAAAAGGGGAAGGCAAGCTAGAAAAAAACACTTGCATCCAAAATGAGGAAGGGTTATTGCGCCTGGAGAGAGGGCGGTTTCTAAAGAAACACCAGGGCAGTGAGGACAGCCTTGCCAGTCGAAACCCCCCACCAGATGGAAGCCAAAACAGTCCATGCTACCAGGGCCCGGAGCTGCGGGGAGGATGGGAAGGGCCCTTGGGAAAGCGCAGGGCTCCTTCAGGGGCCGCAAGCCCTGCTCCTGGACTGCTCCTGCAGAAACGCTCCCCAGAACACGACACGCGCCCCTGCACTGCACCCACCATCAGGAGACAACCGAGACACCTAACAGCTGGATTGAGGAAGGATGGCCTTTCACCCGCCCGTGGGAAACAGTAACTAGTTACTACTAAGAACAATTAGAAAACTAGGTGGGCGTGTAAAAACATCGAAGGCGTCCTTAAGTGATAAAAAAGGAGCGCGTAAGCACACTGACAGAAGGGTGGGAAGGCACGCAGGCAGTCTGGAGAGAAGCGAAGCACGTAACTACGGTCTGCGCACAGGCGGGGGACAGAACCCACGTCAACATGCTGCTGTGCTCTGGCTCTGCAAGGCGTTAGCACTGGGGGGAGCTGGGGGAGGGGCTCAGACACCCCTCCAGGCTATTTTGCCACATTCTGTGACTCTAATTCTCTCAAAATAAAAACGTAAAAACAAATCAAAATAAAAAACAAGACTAAACCGTGTCAAGTGAAAAAAAAACAAAACAATTGGTTCTACACAAGCTCGTTCATGAAATAAACTAAGCTGCTGTTTACTGCAGGTTCAGAACCCTCGAGGCTGTCGACCCCTTCCACACTGGCCCTCGGGCTGCTCCCGGGGCTGCAGATGCAGCCTCCCTGGACACACATGCGGCAGCCGAGGACAGTCCCAACCAGAAGGCAGGGTGAGGCCGCAGCGAGATGACGGCCCTCTAACTGCTCTCCATCTAGCGCACTCCTTCCCTCCGAGGGGAGAGGAGGAATGGGCTGAAGCCAAGTTCCAGGAGCGGGCTGGCAGAGGCCAGGCGTCCCTCTCCCCTCTCTGTGTGTTCTAAGACAGAGGACTGAAAACGGGACACCTCTGAGAGTGCTTTCCAGTCTCAGTCTCAGTAGAAAAACCAAACCTCAAGACCGTGACACAGAGGTGTCAGAAGCGGCTTTCCCTCGAGCATACCACCTGGACTGCAAGCACACTCTGGTCGTCTCTTACCATGGTACAAAAGTATCCTTGGTGGCTCCTCGTCTTCCTCGTCTTCCTCCAGAAGAGAATTCATGGCATCAGACTCCACTGACTCCCCGGAGGACTGGTGCTCTGTCAACGTTAGAGCAGACATTCGTTCTCATGGTGCTGTCTTGGTGACTCATCTCACCCCAAGAAAAGTATTTTGAGATACAAGACCATCAATGCAAAAGAGAAGACTGGGTCACGCGGAACTTCACTCGCAAACTCAGAGGGCACCCTTCAGCTCAAGCACGTTAGTTCAGCAGAGAGCGGGAGGGAGACCGCCTCTCACTGCATATGTGAAAGACAAGCCTCAGAGTGGCAGTGTGAACGGCTGGAAGTTGAATGGATTCCAGGTGGGAATTCCTTTTGACCTGGTGTGGATTAGGCCTTCATGGCCTCTGCACTCGAGGGAGAGCAAGGGAGCAGGGTAACAGGAACCAAGAGTTGGCAACGGGGCAACACAGGGGTAGGTCACTTTCTCCTCAGAAAATGGCAGACATACAAATCATTCCCTGCAGCTTCCCAACGTGCTGAGGCGCTGGCCTACGAAAGAAGTTTAGAATAAAGACAGAAATCTATACACTGTGTTAGAGAACAGGTTTCAAGATACTTAACTAGGCAGCCACTAGGATTTCTGAATTAGCATTTCAAAAACGAGTCAGATGATACAGTGTTTAAATGGGAAAAATTATAGCGCATGACTGCAACCATACAAAAATAAGCCTACACAGGAATTCTTCAAAAGTCAGGAGCCTTTTAAGTGAGTTAATCACCGTTGAGATTCCTGCCCAATTTAATGGGAACGTGTTACTGCTTCTGCAACAGTTAAGAAAAAAAGAGCTGATCCTCGGTGGAGCAGACGCATTATCTCAGCCACAAAGCTGCCCGCCGCCTCCGCCAGCACAGCTGCTCGGCCACGCTCTGCCACAGGCCCCCACTCTTTCCCTCTGGTTCACAACAAAATTAAAAATGCTCAGATATCTGGGAGCAGTCGGCATCATTACAGCCCAGTGGGAGAGACAAACAAGAAAGAATTCGGACATCTCAGCTCTACATCTATTTTGGTAACGATTTCATTAAGAGCTGGTTAAAAATATACAAGGGCCTGTCTCCAAAACTCGCAGCAGGAATATCAAAACTCCACCCTCTCGGCTCTCAGTTTTCCACCCAGACACTTTTACCTTCCTCTGCTTTCTCAGAGCCTGAGAAACGAAGATCTCTCGTTTTGTCTGCAGAAGCATGAGGAGGCGGCGGGCCGAGTCTGGAGGCACTGCGCAAAGTCATATACCCCCTGGGCCCTAACCTGGGGTGCCGCACTGCCCCCATCTCCAATTCCCAGGCGGGCGGCTTCTGGCTGCTCTCCAGGCACAGCCTCTTTGCAGAGCCTTCGGCGGCATCTGGGCAGGGCCAGCGGGGACGGACCCTTGTCCCCTGGCAGATGTCACGCACCTTCTTCCGCCAGGCTGGGAGCACAGCGAGGCTACCTGACGGCAGAACAGGGTCTCCTGGGGCCTTGGCCCACGCATCCTCCTCTCCAACCTTGGGAGGTGAGGAGGGAGCTGTGGAGCCGTGTGTCTTTTTCTCTCTGTCTATTTCACGTGCGCCCTCTGAAAGTGAAGGCACGTTCTGGCACAAGCCAGACTTCTGTGATGAATTTCTTTCCTCTTCACTTGGGCTAGTCCAATTTTTCTGGAGTATTCTAGATCCGATACTGTCCCGAGAACCATCTCCGACTGAAGAGACCAGCAGGGCTCGAGGGTTGTCCCTTTCTCCCAGCTCCTTCCTTAAGTCTGCTCTGCCGGTGAGATCCTTTTCACAAGTGGGCAAACTTGACAAGCTTTGTTGTCCACTTTCACCTCCCTCAGGTCCAGAACCGCCTGATGGGTCTTCATGGAAAAGAGAGGAAAAGTTAGAATCACAGAGCGAGGAGGCCGATTCCGTAGGCTTCTCACTTTGAGACAGAGCGGTTCTTTCTTCCCTTGGAGCGCTTTCTTGTTTCGACCTGGTTCTCTCATTCAAAATGTCCAGGGCCACTCGAAGAGACCGCCTGTAGGCCAGCTCCTCCAGGGGGGCAGCAGTAACCTCATTCTGTGCGGCTGCAGGAACAGAAAACAAGCAACGCCGGTTACGTCTGGACACCGAGTGTCACTACCGCAGCACTGCCCTAAAAACTTGGCTGTCTAATAGTTTTGATGGCTGTTTTTCTAATCTGAGTGAGAAGGAGAAGTAACACTTCTCACCTCCATTATCCCAAAAGGGGGAAAAGGCTACAAAACAGCAGCTCTTTGTTGAAAGCCCTGAGGCTTCATTTTTTAAAAAACAACAACAAAAAAAACAAAAAACAAAACAAACAAAAAAAAATGTACTGATTTTAAACTCATTGGCTAAAGAGACAAATTCCCAGAGATACGAAACAATACCACAAACTAAATGTATTAAAATGTTTTGCGAATCCTCCCTCAGCCTTACAATTTCAAATTCAATCAGGGTCAATAAAAACCAAGGCCAACTAGATAAAGAACTCTGCTGGCAACGTGCTCTTAGTTGGGGGGACAGGGCAAGAAATAGCCGGTTAGAAAGACTCCTTGTGGGGGGAATTTTCAGTGAATCTTTGGAGGGGCATTTCAAAGCCAGCAAAGAGCATCATGGGCCTTTAAATCCCAGCCCAGCCTCCCTCCTGCAACAGTTTTATTTATTCATTCTGACATACAGGTACGGTGCCATTTATCTGAACAAGGTGATGGATGCAATATCACAACTCAGCAGGCATAATACCTCAATCAAAATCGTATTTTCCCCCATTTAATATTAAAGGCACCCACAAAGAGCCAGCTCCCCAACACGACTTGAACAATGAGGACAGCTTTCAAGAGATGAAGGTCAACACAACCTAAGCTATGTTAGAGATGGATCCTGCCCTAAGCGATAGTTTTTCTGAAGAGATATGAAAATAGACCTTATTTTATACACACCATTGGAAGGAATTCTAGTCAATCTTTTCGCAAAACTAGTAATTCTTTGCAAATGTACTAAACACTCCCACTCCAAGGGGAGAAAGTAATTTTTGTGTCTGGGTTTGCTTGTAGCCGCTGATTTATTTCCTAGTTGTGGGTATGCGTGACAAGTCCCTGGCTTGGCTGGGCTTAAGCAAAGTCCTTCTCACCCATAAAATACAAAGGAGGCGGGGGCGGTTGGACCGAGTGCGCCAGACAAGGCCTGTCAAGGAGGAAGGAAGGGAAGCGGAGGCTTCCATTTCCCACCTGCCTCACCCCCACCTATGACAGCTCCTCAAACAAAGGGCAGTCACCAACGCTGATGCCAGGTGACCCATCTTTTCTCCCCTGGGTTCAGGTCTGGAATTTTAAACACAAAACCAACTGCCTCTAAACCTTGGGCAGAGATAAAGCCAGCCACGGCAGCGACAGAGCTGATTTCCCGGCTTACTATGGGCTGAGCCAGGAACAAGAGGCTTTTCCCCTCTCTTCATGGAGGAAAGCTCATTCAGCGCCCTGGACACACTGAAGGCCACGGATGCAAGCAGAGGTGCTTGGCGCTCACCACGGGCCGTTCTGGAGAAAAGGATCTGGTCTAGAGGCAAATTGTGGAAATGTTTATTAAGAATGTAGATCCGTTTTTGTTTTCCCTTCTCCTTCAGCTCAGGGAATTCACAATCCCTGGTATGAAGGAAAAAAAAATTAGTGAGATACATTTTTACCTAGAGATTTGAGTCTCTATATTCTCTCAAACTCTCTTATTTTAAAACCAAACGGTTTCTTGGAAATATGCTCTTACCTAATGAGGAGGCAATGTCTTCAATTTGAGACTTCTTTAGGATATTGACCTCTGTGCTTCTCACCTTAATTCTGCAGAGACAGAAACAACCGTTATATGCCGTCAGCCAATACCACAAAGACATTTTCAAACATGTTTTTCTTTTAGATGACAAAAAAATTAAATTCATTTTCCTCCTTCTTAAGCTTCCACTTAAACCAAAAGTCACAGTCAACTAGGAATTCATATGCCTGAGGTGAGAGGCAGCAAGGACCCTAGTGAATGTTCTTTTTTTTCTTTCTCTCTCCTTTTAAGACAGAAAAGGTTAGCTAGATTTAAGAGTAAAAATGAATTTAAATTGTGACTTTTATGAGGCAAATCCTACTTTCAACTGCACAAATAATTCCTTTGTTAGGTTTTCAGAGTAGATGATAATGTCACTAAAAGCTGTTTACAGCCCAGCAGGTGTGTTTTAGTTTAAAAGGATGTGCTTTCCTTTTAAACTCAAGTATTCAATTACTTTCCCAGCCGCAGGGAAAGTGTGAGCTGGGGACAAAACAAGCTTAGGAGACAGCTCTGAAGACACATCCAGCAGTAAGGAGTGGGGCAGGGGGAAAAGCTCAGCAAGAAAGGGGGATGGGGGAGTCAGGGAACTTTTAACTATTGCTAAATTTGTTTTATTGTTCTGTTTATAGAGTTTTACCTGTCGGTACCACAATCCTGTACGATCTGGGCATTTACTCACCACCATTCTAGGTGGTCTATTCCTTTCCGTTACCAAATAATCAAGAGAAGAACAGTAGAGTGCAGCCCAATAGTTATTTATTTGCCTTTTGAATGCTGAATAATAGTTTCTTATTGAATGACAGGCTCAAAAATCAAATATTTCAAAATTAATTTTTTTCTGGAAAAAAAGACAAGCATGCAGATTTGTGGGGAGGAAATACCCCTATTTTAACCCCAAAGGGTTTACCCCAAGTGTATAACTTATATTTACTCTATTTTTGTAGTGCTGTCTTTATACATTGCCTCATATAGATTTTTCAATTTCCAAACTGATGTAAATAAAAACAGTTGTTATCGTCAGGTTTCTATGAGCACTAATGAGTTAACAGATCTGATGTCCTTGAGCACATAACCCCTTTCTTTCTGGCATATCACAAATCGCATACAAAAAAATAGTATAAACTGCCACACTTAACTTTTCATCTACAGAGAGTATTTGAACATCTAGAAAACGTTCCTTTTTTCTCTTATTTTTTGCAGACGTCTTGGTTCTGAACAAAACCTATGTTTAAAAAAAAAAAAAAAAGGAAATCCTTAAGACAAAACAGTTTACAAAATAAAAAACAGTGGTAACACATAAATAAATACAAACATAGGGGATGATTCTGAAGGTGTACAACCACAGGACTCTAGCGGTCTTTATTTAACGGATGGGGAAATGGAGGCACAAGAGGTCAGTGGCACACCAAGCCTAGGACCCAGGTGTTTGGCCTTGCAGTCCAGCGTTCTTTCCACTGCCCAGCTGGTAAGCCTTCCCAAGATACCACCATCATTTACTATCACAGGGCTACCTGCCAGCTACTTCCTTGAGTTACAGCCTTACATGCCTTTTTATAGCTGACTCTCAATATTTTTTTAAGCGTGATCACGTCTGGATGTGTAACCTAGTAGGCACCGGCCAAAACCCCATTAAATGGGGAACGAGAACCCATGCCAACAGACATGGGCGCCGACTGCTCAGGCTCAATTACTTCAGCGAGGCAACTCCTAGGTACCTCCTGATAAAGGCTGGTACTCGTCACCCAAAAGCCATTTGCAATTCCTGAAATCACAGAAGCGCTGGCTGTCACCTTTGCAGGCCATAATCGCTTTTTCCATCTGCAGAGGACATACTTGGCATCCGTCATGATTTAGACTCATGTGGCAAGCGGTGACGATTTGGCACCAACCGAGTACTTCAAGGTCTGACGCCGATGTGCCCTGCAACAAAATTGGCACGGTCACTCGGAAGCTCGGTGGCCTGCCACTCTAATGCGGAGGCGACCCGCAGGGGCCAAGGGAAGCCGGGCTGCTCCTCCAGGAGCTGCAGGGACAGGCTCAAGGCAGAAAAAGCAAAGCTGACCAAGTCTGGGGCGGGCCTCGGTCCCTGGGCAGACGCCTGGGTTGCTGTTATTACTATTTTCCATGAACAAGGCCCTGCCCAGATTATTTTTAAAAGGCTCCTGCACAAAACCTCTCCTGGGCACGGAGGCGCCGTCAACCATCCAAGCCGCGACCCTCCCCTCCTGGGGCAGGTGGGGGGGTCATCGCTGACCCCGGTGCGGGGCACACGCCCCTGGCACGACGGGGACAGCTGCCTCCGGCGAGGCCGGCCCGGGCCGGGGCTGCCGGGGGCGGGAACCGGGGGCCGCGGCCCGGCGCCCCCGACCAAGGCGCCTTCCGGGGCCGCCCCTCCCCCCCGGCGCCGCCGCCTCAGGCCCCGGCCCGGC